>JAGDQP010015245.1:20129-43221 GCA_022664845.1 Lepisma saccharinum | reverse complement strand
ACAATTGTTTTCAATGTTAGCATCACAACAAGAAAAACGTGCAACAAGAAAGTCAGGGTGGAGTTTGTGTGACAAACCATCACATTCATTGAAAATCATAGTGAACAAATTGCAACCCTTCATTACTTGAACATATACTGAGTTACCACAGTGGCTTCTTAATAAGAAAGCAATGGTCAATATTCAAAACAATGATGAAAAGTGTTTTTGTAGTGCATTACCGCAGCGTTATACCCTGTTGACAGAGATTGTGAACATGTATCGAAATATAAGCAATATGAAAATGAAATAATGGAAGCAATGCACCATATAAGTTTCCCAGTACCAATAACACACATTAGCAAATTTGAACAGTGCTATAATGAATTGCATCCCAGCAATAAGGTAAGTATCAACGTATATGCATATAATGAGTCAGAGTCAATATTCCCTTTGTATGTAAGTGAATCGGTACACGACACTAAATATACGCAAACTGATCGTCTATACTTAAAAAATGAAACAACAGCTCCTTGTTGTCTAATTAGACATTCTTCACGTTTAGTGAGGAGTCAAAGCACCAAGGATGAACACGAATATCATTATTGTTAGCGATGTATATCGCATTTTAACACTGAAGCCAAACTACTAAAACACATTAAGTACTGTAAAATGTTTGAAGCCCCGGGATCAATTATGCCAAACCGAGGGCAAAGCATTAAATTTAAAAATCTGAGTTCATTGCTGTCATGTCATCTTCATTGCAGACTTCGAATGTTTTGTGAAATCAATCAGTACTTGCTCTCCCAATCCCACTGCATCATATACAGAAATGATTCAACGTGCCATCCAGTTTGGTCATTTAATCTGTTGGCGTGATGCTTTACCATCGAACCCGGTTATATATAAAGGTAGAAACGTTGCTGAGAAATTCCTTCTTAACATGGAAAATGAATAATATCATATTATTAGTAAGCTATCACACACCTAACCTCTCTCCCCAATATCACCACAACAATCCCACAAGCATACAAGAAAGCAACATGTTGTGATAATTATGATTGTTATTTCACACCAGAGAATTATAAAGTGTTCCATCACGACCATCTCGCAGACGATATCATTGCGGCAACTTGCAATCGGTGAACTTGCAAACACAACGGCAAAGAAACATTGTTCCTGTTTTCATCCATAATCTCTCAAATTACGATGCACACTTGATTGTAAAACATTTGGGGTTACAGTCAGGTAAAGTCAAACTTATTGCTCAAACAGAGGAGCGTTACATCACATTCTCTAAAATGTTTATCATTGGTGGTCAAAATATTGAGTTAAGGTTTTTAGATCTGTATCGGTTCTTACCTAACACTTTGAATGAACTAGTTTCAAATGTAGTACCTAATGAGTTGATCTATACATGCAAATACATGCCCACACAAGATGTGAAACTATTTACACG
Source organism: Lepisma saccharinum (assembly GCA_022664845.1). Taxonomy (NCBI): domain Eukaryota; kingdom Metazoa; phylum Arthropoda; class Insecta; order Zygentoma; family Lepismatidae; genus Lepisma; species Lepisma saccharinum. The sequence continues at coordinate 41,783 of JAGDQP010015245.1, read as the reverse complement.
CAAGGGTTGCTTCCCTTATGAGTATCTCACTGATGAAAAAAGTTTGAGGCAAAACAAATACCAATCCAGAAGCATTTCAATATTTCTTTGAGTAGCACTGTTTGCAGTGATAAAGATTATGAGTTTGCTAAGATGTATGGAGAGAGTTTAAGTGCAAAACCTTTGGAGACTATCACGATGTGTATTTAACATTAGATGTATTGTTAACAGCTGATGTGGTTCAGAATTTTAGAGATACATGTAAATAGGCATAAGTATTGGACTTTACCGAAATGTAGACAACACCCCAATTGAATGGACCGCCATGTCCTATGAAACAAAACTAAAGCTTCAACTTTTGATAGATATAAAATTTATTTTTCATAGAATAGATAATAAGAGGAGGTTTCACTGAGTACACTCTACGTCATGCTAAGGCTAATAATCCCAAACGAAGAACCATCATATCTAATGTACCTAGATATGAATAATCTATACGGGACTGCCATGGTTGAAGCTTTGCCCTATGGCAATTTTCATTAGGAGCCATCACCATCAACGTGGAATGACGCGCAAAAGATATTGGGGTACCCAGTACACAGTGAGAAGGGGTTCCTTGCTGAAGTGGATTTGGTTTACCGACAAGAATTGCATGGCGCACATCAAGACTTCCCTATGGCTCCTATAAATGAAATTCCTCCTCACGGTAAATGTAAAAAGCTCCTGATAACCTTAAAAGATGAACAAAATTACATTGTGCGTTATCGTCTCCTACAATTTTATTTATAACAAGGTTTGAAGCTTACTTGTGTAATAAGGTGTTATGGTTTAATCAAACCAAATAGCTTGACACATATATTAATAGCAATACGTCACGTCGCACTGCTGCTCTTACCACTTTTGAAAAAGATTTTTACAAACGTATGAATAACGCGATTTATGGGTAGTCGATCGTGAATGTGAGAAACCGCATTGATGTGAGGCTTGTTAATGATGAGAAACATTGTAGACAGCTTGTTGGGCCACCTCGATTTAAGTCACGTGATATCTATGATGGAAGTTTAGTTTTATGCCACATGTTAAAGCAAACGGTTAAGTTAGATGAATCTAACTATGTAGGAGCTGCTGTGCTGGACCTTTAAAAGTTGATAATGTATAAGTTTCAACACGAAGTCATGAAGCCACGATATCGAGAAAACATACCCATAGCCTATATGGATACTGACTCGTTTGTGTATTACATCAAGACAAATGATTTTTATCAAGATGTGAAAGAAATGATTGCATATTTTGATACCAGTAATTACGACAAGTCCAATACATATAAGCTTCCTCCAATAAATAAAATGCAACTGGGGAAAATTGAAAGAAAGAAATATAAGGGGCTTTCTGTTAATGAGTTTGCTGGGTTGCGTGCTAAAATGTTTGCTATACAAGATGCAAATAATGAAAGTAGAAAGAGAATCAAGGGTGTACGAAAGTATGTCTGTAAAGCAGGATATTACGTTTGATGACTTTAAACAGTGTTTACGATCAGAGGAGACGCAAAGGAGAGTACAAAAGCAAATTCGATCATAGAAACATGACATATACACTGAGAAAGTAAACAAAGTAGCCCTTGACTCACATGATGATAAGCGTTGCATATTAGATTGCAACATCCATACGCTGTCTTCGGATCATTATCGATTAGAATATGGATACAGCATGCAATCAATGCACATACATCTTTATTTTATTGTTACTCTTCGAATTTCCTTCTCCTTTAATGTTAATAAGAGCGTTTAAGTAATTCAGAAACGAGTCTTATATATGTATTTAGATTGCAGTAAGTAACTACACGGCTCACGGTACTAACTTCTTCATTGCCAGAATAACAAATGCTCACCACAGGATTCTATTCTGAGCAATATCAAATCCTCTATTCACTAATGGCAGCTCCTTCTGTCACAATGCATGGTGCACTCTTTGCAACTGCTGTGAGTAGAGATCAGCATGGATATTCTAATCAGGTGGAAGGAACACGTAATAGATCACTTGACGACAACTTCATTATACAGAGAGAAGAAGTGTTCTTGAGGTGTAAAAATCAGAATCATGTGTTAATGACTGGCATGCTTGGGAGGGTTATAAAGCATATACTTTTCACTACCAGTGAGCAAGTGATCAAATATGGATGCGTTTAGGTGTCGACTGAGCAAGGATAAACAGGGTGTCATTCATTGTTTCTTATTGTATGGCGACAACGTGTAGCGCATCCACTTGCTTAACCAGTATGACTTGTCTATCTCATGCAGGTGCAGTTTGACTGTTTCAACGGAACTTCATCACACGTTAGACAACGACGACTGCTTCCAGGGTCTCATCATTCAACATATGTGATCGTTCACAGCGAGGTTTACATCTCTCAAACGGAAATTGTGGAAGCAATACCTGACAATGCGTTCGTTCACGACGTTCTCGCCAAATGCATGACATATGCGGCGTCTTGATGCAGCAGCTGACAGGTTAACGTTCAAGTTATACAATAAGCACACCCGAACTAGCTGCTTCTATACTTTCATTTCTCTTTTACATGGACGATTGCTGTATGTGAGTACCGTGTCTCTATTACTGAAGGTCGATGAACCCGATCACTTGACAGACATGTGTGTCATTTCGTTTCGTCTCTGTGTGTACATGATTAATGACACATCAAAAACTTTTTGTTTGCCTTGTATTATATATAGTTTATTTTAAGATGCCAACAGATTTATTACGATACCCGCGATATAATTCGCATGAGTATGAACCATTATCGGATGCTCCTTCAAATATTAATGAATCAATTAACAGTACTGGATAAAAGAATTAATGTAATAAAGGGTGAAATCAATGCGCTACGAAATACATTACCTTCAAAAATTGAAATAGAAATCACAGAAGCGCAACAACATATACTAGATGTACATCAATAGCTTGATAACGAGTTGAAGAGTGTTATCCTTATGTATTCACAGCTGGTAAATACTTGATACAAGTAGTCATGCTGCACTGCATCGAAAGCTCTACTATAGTCTGTCTTAAGCAACAATAGAGGGAGCACACTTCTCCCTGTGAATACAAGAGCAAATATCTTATATTCATCAAATGAGCAAACGGGTTCATTCCATATATCCCGCTCTGGTAGGGGTGTAATCATTTAGGAACGACCGATTTTAAACGAGCAGTCAAAATTCGAAAAAGAACTATTGGGTCACAATTTTGAGGATGAATCAAACGACAGGAGTTAAGCGAGGCAATATTACTGTTTCTCTTTATAAGAACTCTTATAGTCGTAAACATGTCGGTGTCTATCGCAGGACTTTTCCAAAAGGAATTAAAAACCAATTCAAGTTCACTCGCGATCTTATCCGAATATCTTTATACCAAGAACCACAGAAGGAATTTTTACCCCCATTGAATGAGGGGTTCCAAGAGCAATAACGTCGTTAATGTTTTTTTTTTTTTTTCAAAAAGGTTCAAGTAACCTCTTTTGATTTTCTAATAATAAAGACGGAAAATTAAGACTACGGTCGTTCCCCATCTTTGACTGTGGAGGCTGAAAACTTTTGAGTATTGCTTACTAACACCTTTGTAAACGTCTTTGTTTCTCCAAATGACCCCTTGGTCATCCTCAAATGAATTTATGATACGAGGCTCCCTGCGTTTCACGTCCCGCAATATAGAGTATAGAGAGGTGGTTTCTATATGGGATATGGTATTTTATTTAAATGTGGGATTTTATTTAAAGTATTGTGTTTTACTAATCCACGAAGATTGCCATGGTGAAGACTCTTAATTTCGCATTGCATTTTCTTAATTTTACGTAACCCACTAGAATCTGCCATAACTTTTTTATTATAATCCTGGAGCAGATTTCTATAGAAATAAAGCAGTTTCATCTTGTCCGTGCAGTAGCCTTGAACAAAACCCTTATATTCAAATCTGATTTATTTTTCTGGACCATACTTGTAAATGTCAGGAAGCCGCCTTTTCTTGTCCTAAGGCATCTTTTCCCACCATCAAATGCTGGGGAATAGTTTGGGTTTCGCCTCTATGCCGGCAAGTTAGAGTTCGACGGCGGCCAAGAAACGTCCCTACGACCAAATGTCACTTGTGGTTGCACGCCGACCTTTCCAAACTACTAGTTTGGGTTTTGCCTATGCCCGACCAAAATTCCCGACCATTTGCCATTTTGGTCGGCATTTGACTTGGTGGGTACACAATGCACATATACTGTTCCTTCCTAATCAAGGTTCATTCATGGAGTAAAATACTGCTGACGACGTCTTTGGTTCAATTTCTTCTTTGCAGTAGTTACATCTACTGTGGGAACGTGGAACTACTCTGGTTTCGGCTGGCGCTCCTCTTCTTGCTTCGCATACGATGCCCACCTTCGACTGGTATGGCTTCGTGAAGCTTGACTACTGATGAAGTCATGAACAGACGGGATACGGGAACTACGCAAAATCTCCTTGACAAACCTAACACCCCGATGAGAGATTAGAGTGCCCCACTGCAGGGTATTTGTTGGGGCTACAACTAACCGTCGTAGTACTCATACAGGGTAAAGAAAATTAGAGCCGAAAGCGCTTTTTAGCTGCCTACGTTAACTATACGCCAGACCCGTATCTATTCAAAAGTAGTTTTAACCGAAGAGGTCCAAAGCCAAAATATTTGCTCAAAGTGTTATCCACACAAGTTCCTCTGACTTTAGGTGCCCATGCCCAGAATGTCTATATGTCTGCTATCAAAACTTCCTAAACCTGGTGACGCTTGAAAGGTAATAATAACTTCTTCATTATAACATACGGCAAGTATTCTTCTCACTAAATTGTCATCGAATATTTGCGTTCCCTTGTCTATTGCTTCTGCTTTCTAAGAACGAAGTCATTAATACGTGCTACATATGACTTTCAGTAAGGTAAAACGCTCGTTATTTAGCGGGTTTCTAGGTAAGTGCCACACACACAACATCGGATCACTCTGATCGGCTGAGTATTATAAATCTTTCTTGCAGAGAATCTTTGCTAGCAGACTGCGTGCTTGTTTACAGAGAACACAATAATTGCAGTCGTGTAAGAATATAAATTGAAATATTATATATGTGAAACAATATACAAGAGTTCTCTCTCTTCACTCTTCTTTTAAATCGATGCATCACGTCACAATTGTTGGCAGTTATTAAAAAAATATATATTTAAGAATGAAGTGATAGAATTGGCGACTTCTTTGTAGTAAACAAAGCTGGACTTCTGTCCCGTTAACAATTTGTCGGCATAACGGGCCACATGATGAAAAAAGGACAGTTCTGTTAGAAACGGGACGTCTGGTCTCCCTACTATAAAGGCCTAAAGCACCATCAATAAAATTTAATTCAAATCAACAAATTCATGGGGAGAATACATTTACTCGCATATTTCTCTTGCTTAATTGAAACTAGTAAACAATAGGTTCGCTTTTCTGATGATTTTCTCCTCACTCGTAACGTAATAAAAATCGTTCTATCAACAGTTAATTAATGGTAACAAGGGAAGGGTCACTCGGATCACATCGAAACCCTTCTTCAAATTTTGTACAGAAGTAAGTCAGCGGCAGAGAAATTACCACACTTAAAATTAGTTGCCATTTTGAACTGTAAGGTCTTTGAATAAAATGATAAAAATTTGACGCGTTCTATCTTAACAGTGCTTGTCAAAAGTTCCGGAATGGCTATATATGTCGCTTAGAATGCGTTTTTAAAAAACTTGAAAGAGAGAAATATTACAGAAAATCAACAGAGCTATAGTATAAGGTATTCAATCAAAATATGTGGGTCCCTGTGTGGGCACCTCAATTTTTTAATGCAGATTCTGTATCTACTGAGCCCTACAGGCCAGATTAAGGATGAGAAGTGTTTAAAGCTCCGGAACGGCTAAATATCTTTAGAATGCGTTTATTCTGAAAATTTTAAAGAAACAAAAGTTGCAGAAAATCAACAGGGCTATCCAAGGGCTACCTATCAAAATGTGTTTGGCTCTATGTGAGCCTTTTGGGGCCCAACTTTGATTTTTTAAATAAAAATGCTAAACTTTTATTGAAGATTCTGTGTTTACGGAAAAAATAAATCAGAATATGTCCTGCTCAAAACATGTTCTGAAAACTGAAAATTTTAAAGAGACAAAAGTTGCAGAAAATCAACAGGGCTATCCAATCAAAATGTGTTTGGCTCTGTGTGAGCCCCTTGAGGCCCAACTTTGTTTTTTTAAATAAAAATTCTAAATTTTAAGTGAAGATTCAGTATTTACGGAAAAAATAAATCAGAATATGTCCTGCTCAAAACATGGTCTGAAAATTGAAAATTTTAAAGAGACAAAAGTTGCAGAAAATCAACAGACCTATTGAACGGGCGGGTCACTGAAACCTTTTGATTGGCTAACCAATTCGATAGCTCTGTTGATTTTCTGCAACTTTTGTCTCTAAAATTTTTAAAAATCCCATTCTAACCGAGATATTTAGCCGTTCAGGAATTTTAACACTTCTCACCTCTTAATCTGATTTCCGGCTCTGTAGGGCTCAGAACTCCCATCCTACAGTTTTGATCAGGACACATTCTGCTTTATTTTTTTCGTAAATACATAAAATTAATATATCTGCATTCAAACGTGGGGGGTTCAATTTAAAAAAATAAAGTTGGGCCCCATGGGGCCCACACAATTTGATTTTCTAGCTATGTTCATTTTCTGCAACTTTTATCTTTTTCAAGCTTTGAAAAACTCATTCTAACCGACATACTTAGCCGTTCCGGAGCTTTTGACAAGCAGTGTAAAGAGAGACCAGGTCAAAAATTTACCCTTTTATTCAGTGTCCTGGGAGTTCAGAGTGACACCTATTTTTTTGTGTGATAATCTCTTTGTGACTGACCTACTTGTGTACAACATTTCAAGTTGGGTTTTGAGGTGATCCGACGACACTTCCTTTGTGAGAATAATATAATTTAAGAGAGAATCGTTTTGAATTCGGAAAAAAATATTTAGTATGTAGAGGTAACTTGAACTAATAACCCCTCACTTTGAGATCGCCCACATTAACTACTGCACCACAGAGGGCGCTACGCTATCGGACTTTCATCAGCATTTATTAGCCCAGTATTAAATGACAGTCTTCTCTTTGAAATTTAAAACCGATCCTGTGTCTTTTTTCGCGTCCTCTCGGAGAATATAATAGTTTCTTCTACTGTACATGATTATGCAATGCTTATGTTGTATCTGTAACTTTTGCTTTTGTAACGTTTTATTTGAAGGAACATTATCTTTAATCTCAGTTGCTGGTAATATTAAAGATATACACTGTTTTATAGAGCCAAGAGAAATATCCCTTCCATCCTCTCAATTTCTCCGTAAATTTCACTCTGTTGCTGAGTCTGTCAGTTTTGGACGTTTTCGATCATTTCTTCATCTTTCTGTTTTTTCGTTATAGTTTCATTATTTATTAATATTTTTGTGACACAATTTCAGGAAATACGCGTATTCGTTTCTACATACTTCACACGTATAACAATTAAGCGAACACTAGAATACAAGAAGAAAAATATTATTTGTCAAAAACTGTCAAATAAAGACATGGAAAAATTTTCTTAGCATGAGGGTGCATCCTATAAGTGTATAAGTAGCAGTATGAACCAACAGATTCTTCGAATCTTGGCAAATTAAATCTTTCTACAAGATCTATAAAGAAAAAAAGCATAAAGCGCCGTGGTCTACTGGCTACAGATTCCAGATCAAATCTTAGGTTTAACGCATAATTTGAGCTCTGCTTTAAGACATCGTTACTACCGTTTCCCGAGTTATCCTCAGTTTCGTTAAATCCGAACCAGTGCACTTCTTTCCATTACCTCGAAGAATAGTAAAATATTAAATTATGATCCCAATGGAACAGCTAGTAAGGTATAAAAAAATGAGGTGAATTTAAATGTACAATCGACCGGCATGGATAATTTAGTATCTCTCTAGAATACATTTGGACCGGAGTGACGACTACGTTTAATTTTGGTGCAATAAGATGTGAATAACGTACTGCAGTTTTATATTTGTACATCTTAACGTTTCGGAATAAACTCAATTTTAACCTTACTTTTTGATTCTCCTTTGTATAATATAATATTATGCTTTCTTACATAATAAATAAGACAACTCACTACACTATCACCTTGACAAAACAAACAATTTTAATATTTGCATTTCATATTAAAATATAATTTCGTTCTTTAATTTTATATGTTGGTTTCTTTTTCCGCCTAACATTTAACAGTCCTTATCAGCTCTTACATTAGTTTAGAAGTAACCAGTAGCTTTCAAAACATATTATATTGATATAGTTTTTTCATATATACTTGATTGGAGTTGGAAATTGATTCAATGTTAACGATTATTATACAACTACTATTCAGGGTTAAAAATTCATTTGTTATTTTTAGCAAAATCAAATAAATCTTCCATTAGATTTGAATGTTCCAACGCTGAAATTCTTGACCTTCAACTTACGACACACCCACATTTCATTATCTTTTTGTGAATTTTCATCATTTTATTCTAGAATACTAAGATGTCAGTTTAACTCGGTTGCTTCTCAGTAACCATTTTTTGCTCAAATGTGTGTCCTTACAGGCATCTAACAAGGAAGGAGTCGCGCAACTGTTGTCGCGCAAAACTGATGCAAGTATTTGCATGTGATAGAATATGGTAAGCTATGTAGAGTACCAATAGTTACAATTCAATGGACCAGAGGAAGCGGAAATTCTGCAACTTTGGATTACACAATTGTGGTAAACATGCAGTATATAAATGTTAAATGGTTAAGGTAATCAAAACGAAAAAATTACAAGTTAGTTATCACGGGTAACTGAATACTGAATAGCTTTACCATCTGCGCAGCAATGTTACGAATAGAGATTTCAACTTTTTTTCTCTATAATAGCACTATGTATCAACTAATACATGTTTCAAACGGAACAAAATATTGAAGTTTTATAGCACAATGTTGTTATTTCTTTTAGATGAACGATGTGCTAGAATGTCTCAAGCTATCTATGAGTCACACAGCTCGAAACATTGATTCAAAGATTAAGATATTAACTCTTACTAATAGAGAAACATCAACATCTAAAATGTATCAATTGTTTAATTGGTGTTGCCATATCATGATTTACCGCAGCTCAATCATATCAAGGACCGGAAAACATTTTATTTGTAAAACGCTTAAAGTAATGGAAGGCGCACTTTAGTGGATTTTTGTGGAATGCTTTTTGTGTTACACAATAATTGCATATGAATGTAGTGTGGAAGGGGTTATTTTAATTTAGAAATGTTTTCCAATGCATTAACTTACAGGAATAGAGTTAAGCCAATACCAACGTCACCAATGTTTTCTAATAGACTAACAGTTAACCCCCAAATTGATATATCACAAGAACCTCTTCGAATATAAACATTTTGGGTAAGATATATGCTGACCGATATTCAAACCACTACCATGATGATCATTCTCGCCCACGTAGATGTTTTCTGTTCATTGACAATTTATATGTGTTTAGTTTCATTTCTTTACCTATTTCGAAAAGAAACGGGCGTTTCCTTTACTAATTAGTTATGTCACATTTCTTTATCTAACATAGTAATAATGATATGCAACAACTGGAATCACCAATGAAAATCTCTAACAGTCATGGGATTGTGCTATTCTAAATGTATCATAAACTTCTACAACGCGGATACAAGGAAGTTGCTATTTTTGAAGAAGTGGTTGGTCTGATACATAAGGTGGCTGATTATGTCACCATAGCAATCGAGCCAACGAATGTGTTTACGATCAGGGATAAAATAAAATTCCGTAAATCAAACGGGATAAGAAAATTTGCTCACCCTCTAAGATGCTCGAATATCTATCATTAGTTGTTTGAAGCATTACAGACATTACCTAATTTAAAAATAAATATTTATTTTAATTTTCGAGAAATATTAAAAGAAATCGCATTATGAGGCGGTTTAGATCACTCTCGTTCCCTATAAATATCGTAAACAAATTTTCCGTAAATTAAAAACTGTTTTCGTCGCTGTTCTTAAAGCGACAATTTTTTGTATCTGTTACAATGACTGTTGCATCTGTTGCAATAATACAATTCCAATTTATAAAGGACTTAACGAATACTTGTGAGTTGTTGCACTTCCAACAGAGAAACACATACAACCTCGTGATTGTAAAAGAATAACTTTAATGAACACTTTGTGACAGATCTTTTTATTTTTTTAAGAGATATTATCAATAAAAAAACAGGATACAATCTTCATTATCTGAATGGTGGTAGTATGGGGACGTATTGCAAGCAGATTTGCTAACAATTGTGAGTGCATCATTTAAATTAACTAACAATAGACCAGAACCAGTTGTGCACATTTCACATGTAACATGTATCCGGGAATTCTGAGTATAAATACAGGGAAACGAACGATGTGCGTTTGTCTTATCTCATCATGTGGAAGTCAGCAATCGTATGCTTGTTCCTCGTTGCCTCTGGTCGTTTTGCCGGTAAGATTTCTACTTTATAGATACTTTATTTTAAAAAAAGAATGCGATGAATAGTATGTTTTACCTGTGATAGGAAAGTTTTAAACCAAAGTTATTTTGTCTCAGATTTATAATCTTAGTATTTTGCCTCAAAGTGTAGGTGCATAACAGCCATTTAATATATTCCTTCCATTCGTTTTGCTGTCCGGGTTTTCCTAGCGAAATTGCCTTTGTGACATTATCAATCAATTTCAGCAACTTTTTTTTTAGTTCCTTTACTTCATTCAGGGTGTTATTTATTACCGAAAGAGGTAGGGGGAGAATTAATGGCCAAAGCATACCAGCACGTATTGGAGTACTGGACGTAAATACACTGGCTTTCCCTCCCTACAAGAAAATGGGTAAGTGAGGTACCAGGAGAAACACTCGAGAGGCCACGCATTTACCCCCTACAAATAACGCCCTGACTTCAGTCTCATATTCACTTTCATCCATCAAAAAACACGAGGGTTAAGCCAAAACTAATGGGAGCAGTCGTACTACACGTGTAAAGCTTTACTTCTATATGAATTTAGCATTACCGTCCAATAATGAAATCGTCAGCCACGCCATCACTTAATTCTAAATCTACGAGTGGAATTGGGTTCTGTTAGCGAATCCTTTAATACTATTGCGACAATTGATCAGTGTATGCCACGGAGTACTTTAGCAACACTGTTATAATTAGTAAGAGGAATCCCAATTGGGCTGTGTGGCTTTACCACAATAATCTGTATAAACTGTTCTTACGTTATGTCTACAATCCTCCTTAATTTTATTTTACCCACAAAAGTTGTTTGACAAATATATACTCTGGCGAATTTTGACTGAGTAACTTACATCGTAGTTCTCTGTTTCACGTGACATCTCCCAGCAAGTGATATCATATTGTATCAATGGTTTAACTGTACCTCGGAGCTAAACTACACTATGTCACTTTTCGCATGAACTATACTTCACAAATTTGTTGATTCGAGCAGGCTCTTTTACATTTCTTTGCGACATAATGTTGTGTTATTAATTGCCAGTTCTTCTACAAAACAAACAATAACATAGTTGTGTATACTTCCAGGAGAAACATGTTTAATACTTATCCTTAGAAAACTATGTACTGAGATCAAGTGTGGCAAGAAAGTGTCATAGTGCAGTTTATGTCCGAGGTACAGTTATATTTACCGTAGCAAGTTCAAGGGGCGGGCTTGTCGAGCCCATTCATACGTGTTTCTTTATAAAACACGTGGTATAATTTTCATTAAATATCGATAAATTTATTTATTGTCTATCATTGTATTTTTGATAACTACAAATATCGAGACGGGCGTAAGCCATAGTGCGGTTACCGCCCATAAAATTCATTTTATCTTATCTTTTATCTTGACTGCAAATCACTAATGTGCATTTTAATCAATAACTTATAAGGTAATAAATTATATTGAGGTAGTGGGCTCACCAAGTCCCTGCTGGACTTCCATGTGATATATTTTCTACAAGTATACTTCCCAGAAATGGTTTGTGTTTATAAAGGATAGTGCTTTTATGAAGGAGAAACAATATATCGGTCATGATTCCCAAAAAATAAGTGTTAAGTGCCTCTCGTATATTATTTTTTTACGTTAGATGGAATTATATGAGTCATGTACATTACAGTACATATTGATAGTCCTACCAACAAGCAATAAGATATGTCGGTACGCCTACACACACGTGTTCTGGAAGAAAGATGTCCTCTAAACAAATGAAGCTGTTTGTGTTTCGTTGCTTCAGTAAGCTAGAAATACAGTCGACATAGAATTGGAAATTTATAGAAGTGATTGTGAAAAAAAAAACTTTCAGAAAGTGACAGTGATGATGGCTTCCAACACAAAGTCATATACAAATACAGATGGATATCTCCGGACGGCAAAATGCTCAGCCAGAACAATCAAGTATTAGTGGATAGAAGAAGGCACACCAATATAATGGATGTTAGGTCTTACAGAGGAGCCGAAGGTGACACCGACCATCAGTTAGTGATCACAAAAGTAAGGGAAAGTTATGCATCGCGAACAGGGAAAGCAAGAGATCAAGCAACTGAAATTCGAAGTTAAACAATTCTATAATCCAAGCGTAAAAGCATATTACCAACTCGAAATCTCAAACAGGTTCGAAGTCTTAACCGACTCGAATAGAAATAAAGATTAAATTAATAGTGAAATTGATGTACAATGTGAGAGGAAATTCGTGACTCAATGAAGGGCGCAGTGAAGGAAAATGTAGGTGAGAAGTAACAGCAGAAAACAAGCCTTGGTTTGATGAAGAATGCCCTAAACTTCATGAGAAACGAATATAAGCAAGGCAGCGATGGCTAAGTCATAAAAGCGAAGCAACTACCAATTACTACAGTAACGCGAAACGTAACGCCACACGGGGTTCAGAAACAAAAAGCGAGAATATATATCGCATAAGATTCAGGAGATAGAGGAAATCCGGAAGACAAATAACATACGAGATCTGTAGAAAGGGGTAAACTCATAAGCAAAGGCTACCAGCCTAGATTAGGGATGATTAGAAATGAACGCGGAGATCTTCAAGCTGATCCAACTAAAATTATCGATAAGTGGAAACATTATTTCGACAAACTTCTTAATGCACACAACGGGGAACAGACAGAGGAAGTTAAAATCTATACAGCAAAACCGTAGATACCCGAAGCTAGCGAGATCGAGGTTGAAATGTCGATAAAGGAATTGAAACATTTCGAGCCACCAGGAATAGACAATAATATTCCAGCCGAATTAATTAAAGCGGGAGGAACGGCACTAATCAAGGAACTGCATCAATTGATAAACGTTATATAGAAAAAGGAGGAGCTTCCAAAGGAATGGGAAACCACAATAATAGTTCCGGTTCATAAAAAGGCGATAAATCGGACTGTAATAATTACCACGGAATCTCGTTATCCCAACATGTTAGAAAGTATTTAGTAATATACTGCTAACTCGGCTAATCGTATACGTAGATGAAATAACTGGAGATAACCAATGTGGATTTAGAAGAGATAGATCCACGATGGATTAGATTTTCGCCTTGAGACAAATCTTGGAGAAGATTTGGGAATACAATGGGAGAGTTCAACAGCTATTCATTGATTTTAAGAAGGCTTATGATTCTATTAAAAGCGAAAAGCTATAAAGTATCCTGGTAGAGTTTGGAATTCCGAAGAAACTTGTTCAGCTTGTGAGCATGTGTCTCAGCTACCCCATAAGCAGAGTACGGGTAGGTCAGATAGTTTCAAGATTCGCAACGGATTTAAAGAGAGTAATACCTTGTCACCACTACTGTTTAACATTGCTTTAGAATATGAGATTTTAAAAATAAAAGAGGACAAAAATTACTAACGCTGAATGGCTTGAATCAACTGTTCGTGTACGCGGATGATGTAGATTTAATAGGGAACGATATAGATGCACTACAACGCAACACCGATGTCTTAGTAGAAGCGTGTGATGAAATATGTCTACAGGTAAACATAGAGAAAACAAAATACATGATAACAAGCCGAAATATAGGAAATAACGGAAATAGTACATAACAATTAAGAATGAGAACATAGAGAAAGTAAACAAATTTAAATACTTGGGAGCATATGTTACAAGCAGAAACAAGGTCACGGAAGAAATGCAAGGTCGCTTAGCATCGGACAGTGCACTTTTCTATCCAGTCCAGAAACTCCTAACCTCGCGATTAATATAAAGAAAATAGAAATTGAAAATTTACAGAACGGTTATTCTACCGGGAATATTTTACGATTGCGAAAGTTGGAGTGCGATCCTAGCAGATGAACATAAATTACAAGTGTTTAAAAATAAGGTTTTGAGGCAGATATACGTGCCGAAATGGGATGAGATGACTGGAGAATGAAGGAGACTGCATAATGAAGAACTTCACGGACTATACTACTCACCCGATGTTGTGAGAGTAGTGAAATCACGACGACTGAGATGGGCAGACCAAGTAGCTCGGATGGGAGATAAACGAAGATGATATTCCATTTTGGTTGGAAAGCCGGATGGAAAGAGACCGTTGGGAAGACCGAGACGACGTTGAAAGGACAATATTAGAAAGGATCTTCGAGAAGTAGTTGTCTGTGATGAGAATTGGCTTGATCTTGCCCAGGGTAGATCTCGGTGGCGAACATTTGTTACTACGGCGATGAACCTGCGAGTTCCGTACGCTATAAAGTAAGTAAGTAAGACTGTGATAATGAAGAAATAGATCATACGGAAGATATAAATTCGAGCAGTGACGATAAAGATAGTGAAGAAGAAGTTATTACTATGCGGACAAGGTCAGATGTCGTGTTTACAGTAAAACCACCAGCTATTCATTGATTTGGAGAATAAACCTAAGGTCCAAAAGAAATTTAAGTAAAAAACGCAACATCAGGCATCTGGGTCAGAATGAGGAAATTATGTACGAGTTTTTTTATTAGTGTATGAAATATGTATAAATTTGTTCTACATCAGAATCCAAACTATTCTAAAGTAATGGATAAACATAGAATTAAATAATTAATCATTCAACACGGATATTTACATAAACCACAGTTTTAAGGCAGTAGGTTCGAGGAGCTAAACCCTCGTTCAGGAAATACTTGTGGTCTTGTTCTTGTTTTCTTGGGTTGTCTGCAACAGTAAAATCTGAAACGATATCGGAAAGAGCTTAGTAGTTCTGGAATGTATGCTAAATCCTTAGGTTTCTTCACCTCTTTACATTTTCACGAAAACCTGAAAGTAAATCCTCAAATGGCTGAAGTTACCGAAAATGTGAATCTTGAATAATATAATTTTTTTAAAGCATAAAAAATAAAAATATCTGGAATCAAAATCAGGATTTTATTTATTTTCTCCAGAGGATGGCTAAATAGGTGGGCAATCTGATATCGTAGAATAGAGATGGAAGTTAAAAATATGTTGTTTTTCGAGTTGTAGAATAAAATAGTAATTTTACATTTGGGAAATGAACAATTCAGAACCATATGATGGCACAGAGGAGGAAGCAGAGACGAGGACAAACATAATAGGGTCAACGCGCAAAAAGGTAACAACCTCGATTTTCTTGGATCCCAGAAGAATCGTTCATGATACGGCAATATGTTGTAACCCTCATTTTGGGCAAAATTCGTTTTATTGTTGCAACTGTTCAAAACCCTTGAATCTATATATTGATAAAGGATTATGTTCTACAAATATATTATTGACTTTTAAAAATATTATATTAATTTGTCATATACCATGCATATTATACAATGTATACAATACAATTATTATACAATACAATATTATACATTGTCAATGTAGCAGCTTAAGGTAAAAGGTTATGCTCCTCTAAAATCACCATCCTCTGGTTTGCGACATATTGCCGTGTCTTGAACGATATAGTTAATTTGACTGAATTCAACAAATTTATTCTCCCAAAGGGGATCCGTTATTGGGAGTTGAAAATATGATGTCCCAGAATCACGATGAACATAGATTCTCGCGGGCTTTTCAGAACACAGAATAACAATAGGATAGTGTTTTATGAGAATTTGACAAATTTTTCCCCTAATGGACCACACAGAGAGGGTACAAAGCATGCTAATTATTATAAAAGAATCGCTATGGATATCTTTTCGTTTTATTGTCCCATAAATACTAATGTTGATGTCCGTTTGCGCCAATTCTACTATACCACGGGTGATTCGATAATATTATCCCAATAAAATACTAGTTTACTTATACCCACCCATTAACAGAGTACACAGCCTTTTCTATACTTTTCCTGAACCAGTAAATTACGAGTGGCCATACTTTCTCATGTTTCTCGATTTTCTTCTTCTAATAGGACAAAGGAGTTTCATAGTCAATTGCACACAAGTAAAAATATCTACAAATCAATTGGAAGTGTAATTTTTCTAACTCCAAACTAGTTTCCTACTAAAAAGTATTGGAAGATATATTACGTGCTCTTCAGCATGTATGTACACTAATGTAACAATAGGGTCCTATGCGATACCAGATAGAAGAACTATTTGACAAGTTGAATGGAGAGAGATTGAAATAATACTTAACTACATATTCACTATGTGAATTGGTCGCCTTTGACACTGATGACTCCTCTAATTCTGAAACTTAACATGAGGAATATAATATTTAATATTTAAGACTTTGAGATTTATACGTATTTGCACAATATTTTAAACAAGTGTTAATAGACATTATGAAGCGTTGATATGAAAGACGATCGGTCCAGTGATTACATTTAATATTCATTTCAGACCGCCATTTTTGTCGCTAGATTATGGTTTCTATGCTCCACAATGTTTTGTATTATCAATGGATTCTAGAAGTTCGACTCTTCTGCATATTTGTTTCAATTAAGTCTTTAATTTAATACTTCACTGATTGACTGAATTGTTATTAACGTCCTAAACGAGATGGGGGCTTCTAAGGACGAAACCTACAATTTTTGGTAAAGTGGGCTCCACAAATTCCATTCAAGAGACACCAGCGGGAATTGAACCCGTGACCACGCGGGCAGAAAGATAGCACGCTAAGCTCTTGGCTACCCCGAGGTCTTCATACTTCACTAGGCTGCTGCTTGAACATTGATCTAAGTAGATTTTTCTTATTAGCATCAATTATATGTCTAGTTACAATCTCTCCAATGTTTTCTCATTACGAAACTTTCGTACTTGGATGCTTTTATAGTTCTTTCTTCTTCTCCATACTGTATATATGTAAACGTTTATAATATTTTCTCATACTTTTTCGTAGTGAGTAAAGTGTCAGTTTCCTATAACATAATTCATACATACCTTCTAATCATTTTTTTAGCGTTCTGCTGAACTGTCCTTCATAATTTACCTGTTCATCGCACATGTCTCTCCAGGTATATACTAGGGTTATGTTTGGTTATACACATGAAGATATTCGACTATTACGATATTCTTCGTTAGCTCGATAGAACAGTCTACTACAGTAATATTTGGATTTGTGGGATGAGTGCATGTACCTTCAATATTGCTTGGTAGATTGCAAATAATTTTACGAGTACGTTCATAATAGTTACCACTTTGGAATAAGCTCTACATTATAAAGATATTCAGGAAACGAAATTACAACCTACAACATCCTTATCGTATTCTCACAATGGTACGCTTGGAATATTCTTATAGACTCCCAATACTCTGGAAATGATTTCTACAAATTAGAAACCAAATTATGATATTTCTAAGAACACCTCTCCCTATGTGGGTTTTGCATTGCTGTTTATTTTACATATTAATTACTATCCAATTGACAGCGATACCGAAAAAATCAGTGTTAGAAGTGATTTTAAAACTTTCGAAATACATATATAATCAGTATAGAGATTACAGATGATTACTTGAGCAGCTTAGAATCGAAACCCGCCAAGTGCAAGAAAAGTCCAATAACGAAATAAGGTCGGATTCTGATATAATTGGAATTATGTTTCACAACATACCGGAATGAAAAAACCAAGTTAAGATTTGTAACCATGTATAATTCTTAATTTGTTTCTGCCATTCTGGTATGTTGTAAAGGGATATTTCAATTACTAGTTTTTGACCTTAATTCGTTATTGGATCTTTCTGCAATTGATGGATTTGGATTCTAAGGTATTCACTTGGAATAAACATTATACTACTGTTTAGTGTAGTAGTGTCATTGTTTATATTTGATTGACTCACTTTGTGTATGGCTTATCTTGCTGAAATGTATATGTAATTACCAAAAATTTCAATAACTAATGCGTGTTAAGGAACACATTAAAAAAAAATTAAAAAAAATACAAAATATATTAATACAACACTGGGCGAATATTTACCTGCGTTTCAGGTAAAATATGGCGAAAATGGAGAGTTGAAACGGGTTAAGAATTCCATTGGTAGCAGACTACAGACAAGAGAGCACTATAGGAACAACACATGTCAGAGCAGTTTGTGAAATTACGGCTGCTAACTAAAATTTTAATTGGGTGGAAATTTACTCAAATTAGTATATAAGGCTAAATACAGATTTATTTTAACATGAAGTTGTGCATTGCACTGGTGTCGGTGATAAGCTCATTGTAACGCCTGTTTGACAACCATATGATATTTTGCTAATTCTTGAATTTGTTTTTATTTTCACAAATCTACTGCAGTTGCGCAATACGACTACACTGAGGCGTTGCATGGCTCGTTGTTGTTCTATGAGGCTGAGAGGTCTGGAAAGCTTCCAGCTGACAACCGTATCCCATGGAGAGGAGACTCTGCACTCAACGACAAGGGACAGAACGGAGAAGATCTCACTGGAGGATACTACGATGGTATGTAGCTTGAAATTATTGCGATACTTTTGCTAATTCTGTATTTCGGAGGTAAATTACACTATATCCCTTTTCGTAACACTTGAGATCAGTTTATATATTTGAGGCTTATGCGCGAACAAACATCTTTGACGAAACTTACTATCACTGCTACGAGTGATGAAAAGTAGCAAACTCCTACTGCTACTTTTCTCCAAACATTACGAAGAGTATTAACAACAGCACACCGATGAAAAGAAACTGGTGTGAAGCCGTTACTTCATTTTCTATTTGTAGGAGTCATTCTAGGAGAAAATATCGTCCGCGTAACACCATATAATTTATTCATGGTGGAGTGATGAAGCAGTTCTCCATAAGGAATATTTACAAGCCTTGGCTATCAGATGCCCACTTGCTAATCCGGTGGCTTGGGTTCGATTCTCGCCCCGGTGATTTTTTTTAGAAAACTTTCTTTTTTATTCATATAGGCACTTTAAAATTATATAAAGTTCACCAACTCTAAAATTATATAAAGGTTAAGTGAATTCAGGTTCGGTGTTTTTTTTTGTTTTTTTTTTTGACCACGTGAATCACTCTAATTCACGACAACGGTAACAATTGGTCTGGTGTTGAATTCTGAAGCGAGACGTTCTATCCTGAACGAGTTGTCATTTTCTTTGTCTGTCCATTACCAGCAGAAACAAAGAGGACAGTGCTTTCCTAATGTTTCGTTTCATTATACCATATAATAATATTTTGTGTGCTGCGGTAACATCGCGGCCTTCGGATCTATCATGTGTTTGAAGTCCGCAGCTCGATGGTAGAGCGTTTGCTTAGTATTCGGGAGATCGTAGGTTCAATCCTAGCGACCAATCGTCCTAACTTAATTTTTAAGGGGGTTTCCTGTCAGACCAGAGCAATGCCGGATGGTACCTTCAACATACAATGGCTGACACCTTCCCGCATCTTTTCCCCTTCCTATCTTGGCCTGAGTCTTAGATACCTGAAGGCCATAAATAAAATATTCGATTTTGAAGCCCGCGGCCGAAGTTTCCCAGGGTCTCCTCAGATTCACCAGGGGACGATGCTACGCAGGGTTCGATTTATAGCAGAGAATGGTTGGGAATTCCCCCTCTCTGTCCAAATATTCCCTGACTCTGTTGACAGATATATACATCTAGTCTGGTATATGGAAGAGCACAAAATACCGTATAATTCATATTTTACTAATTCTTCTCCCTCTCTAGAAATTGTGCCAATCGAACACCAATGTTACGGTAAACAAGCTTCTGCCTGATACTTTCCTTATCTTCTACCTAAATTATCCCAACTTGAGCCCAAGATGCCGAAAGCTCATAAATAAATTTAATCCGAAGCAATTATTACGTACTACGTGTTTTTATTAGTCTGCTCTACTGTCAAATAGTTATCATTTATAGTCGAAGGAATTTCAATTAACTATTAACTTTTAATCATATTTGTACTATTTATTCACGAAGAGAATATGTAACTGAATCTCTAAAAGCTTCGATAATTATAGGTACAATAGTTTTCCGACAGTTATAATTTGAAATAATTCTACCAACTCCTAACGGCAGTCTATCACTCTACTATTCAGATAACAAGCTATACAAAATTAAGTTAGTCTAAAATAGTGCTTTTACACTGCTTTTTACGTTGGGCACAGAGAACTCCCATTTTGAAAGGTTTTTCCTAAACTGCTATTTTAACATATATTTTAAAATAGCAGTTAATACTATCACTGCTACGAAAAAGTAGCCACTTAAAACAGTGTGTTGGATTGATGGAACAAAAGTCTGACATCCATTCAGCGCCACACTGCTCTGCGGAGAAGTTTCAACTTCTTTCTCGTTTTTCTCAATACAGCCAATTTGTTACTTAGAAGTTTGTTCGCGCATAAGCTTCATTTATTGATTTGTACACGCTCTTTCACATCTTCAGCGATATAGTGTTGTGTCATCAATTGCCAATTCTTCTACAAAAAAAAACAACAAAAAAACAATGACATAGTTGTGCATACCTCCAGGAATAGCATCCTCAAATTTACAAAACCATGTTGAGGCGAGTTTGGCAAGAAAGTGACATAGTGCAGTTTACCTCCGTGGTACAGAATTAGGTCTTATTATTTAGTAATATATATATATTATGTATTAAACACTTACGTATTGAATGAAGACTCGAATGTTAAGCTTTGTTTCTGTATGTACTGGAAATATATATTTAAGTTGGTCGCGTGAAGAGTGCTCCACACCTGTAACTCCTGAGGTGTAGGGATGTTAATCGGCTCAGCTCGGTTAAATATGAGTGAGTCACGGCTCGGCTCGACTCAGAGCGAGCCACGGCTTGGTGTGAGCCGAGGCTCAGTTTGGCTCAGCTCGGTGGGAGACGCGACTCGGTGGGAGACGTGGTTCGGTTCGATAGGAACCGCGGCTCGAATCAGCTTGGCACGGTTGGAGCCGCGGCTCAGCTCGGTGGGAGCCTCGGCTCAGGTCGGCTCGAGCCGATCGAACCATGAGCCGAGCCGTTGACATCCCTACAGGTGAAATCTCTCGGACCATTCTGCACATTTTCCAAGTCGCCCTACTTTCGAGTTGAAATGTACGATGCCGTCCTTCGAAATAGGTGCCTGTCTAACAGTAGAGCACGTGATGCTATAGTGAGTGGGTGAATGGGCTTGTATTAGTGTTCAGGAAGTAGCGGTGTTGTGGTCGATGGGAG
>JAGDQP010015245.1:0-15129 GCA_022664845.1 Lepisma saccharinum | reverse complement strand
TTATCTCTAAATGTTTGTAACTTTTGCTGGAGTTTGATATCATTAGAGACTATAATCGAGCTGTGAGGAATACCTTTGTTAGAAAGTAGTCTCTATTTCTTTTTTTCTAATTTCCTCACTAAATTCTTTCTTACCTTTTTTTCGCAGCTGGTGACCACGTGAAATTTGGCTTCCCTATGGCTTACACCGTGACAGTTCTTGCATGGGGTTACCTCTCCAATAAGGCAGCTTATGACGCAGCAGGTAAAAACAATCTGTAAACATGTTTGTTTTTGAGCACGCACGAATGTTTAGTTCAAGCAATGAAGAAAACGTTACAATGTACTTTAATTAAAAGAACATAGTTTGTTTAAAATCATTTGCAAGTTCACGAATCATTTGTAAATATTAATGAAGATACAAACGCACAACGTAGTTAACAAATTGATGAACTGTTACTTTACCCCAGAATACATAGTCAAATGATACTTACATTAAAAACCAGACTTTTTATTTTGCTTTCTTCCTTTGGTTTGTGAGTAACTGTATTTGGTATGAGGAAATTTCCAGGCACCAAGCATTGCCTAGACGTCTCTTCCAGCTCCTTCGATCATCGGAAATTAATTAATGAATTTATTTATTTATTTACTTGAACCTGACAAACAAGCTGTATTACGAGCTACTCTCCTGGTTAGAACTGAGGAAGGGCCGCGGTGGCTCAGTTTGTCCATCCAGGTGGTCGAGCGGTCTAGCACGATAGTCTGGTGACCCAAGGATCATGTGTTCGAATCCCACCTCGGGCACTAATGTTTGTGTGTGTGTGTGTGTGTTTTAACCTAGGATATAAGTAAGATAAACGCATAAATAAAGGTCACAATCGTATAGCTAAATGCTATGTAAACGGAAATTAAATAACCGAGATTTAAAAAAAAAAGAAAGTTGGTAGAGCGCTCACCTCTGGTGCGTGGGGTCGTAGGTTCGATTCCTGCTCATTCCATGTAGGCTTTGTGGTGGACAAACACCGTGTGCGTGTTTTCTGGGGTTCTCCCGTTTCTTCCCACTTTCTTCATTCCACCAATTTATCCCACTTTCTTCATTCCACCAATTTATCCCACTTTCTTCATTCCACCAATTCATCCCACCATCATCTATTCGGCATGAGCCTTAGTTACCTAAAGGTCTTAAAATAAATTCAAAATTCGAACTGATGAATCAGATTTCTTCCTCCGATTATTGAGTTACGGGCTTCTTCTTTATCATGTTCAAAGTCAGTTTTTGTACAACTAAATGTACTTTCATCAATTGGACCATTAACCTCAAAATCAATGAGAATTTAACCCTCCAAATCATATTTCGTTCCTTACTATTGAAATTTTCCTAGTCTTCAGTCAAGCTATAGTTAAACTTCTGCACCGCCTGGAACCTTGGATGGCCTAGATGTTCACACTGACAATATTACAAAGGGAAAGTGCACAAAATAGTACAAATGTCTAAACATAACACTTTAAAATTTTAGTACAAGAACATGGGCTGGATGACAAAACAACCAAACAGCTAAAGATATCACAATATTTTCAAGTAGCCAAACAGTTGCGCACACTACATGCCGCCAATCATCTTTTTGCATCATAATTAGAATGTACAATGAAAATACTGAAGACATCAGTTCGATTACTTCCATATAGTTTGAATTCCTCCTGGGGCTTAGTAGAAACCCTTAAATGTTTCCTTGTTTATGGTAACACATAGTGTACAGTATATGTAAAAAAATCCATACTAACTTTTATCAGTACATTTTATATTTCTTTGTTAATATTTTTCTGCCATCCTTTACAGCAACGAATATGGGTAAATGGAACTGGATTTTCTTCGAAGCATGTCGTCATTTGCGGAATATCTACTACATTTACACATTTGTCCTTAGGGTATTTCAGGAAAAGAAAATGTTTCCTTTGATTGCATTACTCGTTCTACTTGAAATACAGTACTCCTTAAATGTTGCAAAACTTTAGCAAATTCATTTCAGAGTCTAACTCGCTGCAAGCTTTGCTTTTTCATCTCCGATACTGCGTCGCCAACCTCAAATATTTAGAATACTATTATCTAAGTACATCAACAATTTGTTTCTCCTGACAAACTTGATTAATGTTTCTCAACCTTTGCAGGCGAGACTCAATATCTTAGAGCTGCTCTCAAATGGGGCACAGACTATTTCATCAAGGCCCATGTGAGTGCCAACGAACTCTACGGCCAAGTAGGAGATGGAAACACTGATCACGCTTACTGGGGAAGGCCAGAAGATATGACCATGGAAAGGCCAGCTTGGAAGATTGACACCTCTAATCCAGGTAGGAGAAATTAATTGTTGAAAGTGTCAGCTGGGAATGTTGTGTGAAAATGGTATTTTATTTGTTGAATACAACTGCTTTTTAAATCGTTGTGAACTTCATTATAAGTCTCCTAAATATATTTTAAAGTGCAGCAAATATTCAACTTCTGAACAAAGTGTTCAATTCGAAGATTTTTAAAATTTGCATTTCATTAAAATTGAGTTGTACAGCTACTAAATATACATTCAGTATAGTAGAAGCTAATTTGTATTTTGCATATTTCAAAAGTAGGCCCAAATGTTACAGCATAAAAAGTTATAGAAATTAACAGCATGAAGTTAACTAAGTCAACATGTAAAATATGAAATGTAATAATTTTGTCTTTGTGAAATCCAGAACACCATGCCTTATAATTTCTCATAAGTTTTATGGACTTAACAGGGACAATTTCTACGTTTAGCAAAATTAAACTGATCTGTTTCTGTTCTTTCTTGATAGGTTCTGACCTCGCTGGAGAGACAGCAGCCGCTATGGCAGCCACGTCCATTGTTTTCCAAGATGCCGATGCCGGGTACTCCGCCACACTTCTGACCCACGCCAAGCAGCTCTTCGACTTTGCTCTTAACTACCAAGGCAAATACTCTGACTCCATCCAGAATGCTGCTTCTTTCTACAAGTAAGAACGTATTGTAGTACATAGTGATAACACATTCCTTAGATGTTTTATTCATTATACAGTGTATTCTAATCTCTATACCGTATATACCGGTATATTACAGTTCTTTTATGTATATAAAATCAATTTATCTATTTATCTATCTGCCTATTCAACATGTTAATAATAATATAAATTTTATTTTTAAGTCATCTGAGACATAAATTAATTGAGAGAGAAGCTTAATGAATGGCGTCAACTGTATTTATATTCAATTCAAAATTCTATATTAGATTTTATTTAGGTAGTGATAGGATAAGGTGCACCACACTTAAACAAAGGGACAGGTGGTTTTGAAAAATGGAATAATAGCTATCTTTGCGTTCTCCTTTCTTTAAATGATGAATAGGATTCAGAAAGTGGTTATTTCTGCTCAAATTCGTTAATATAGGATGTGAATCAAGCAAATTTACTCCCTTACGTTTTACTGGAAGCTGGAGAGAGAATGGGGATCCCCCCTTTGGTGGGGTACGCTCTGGCAGAATCCCTAAACTCGGGATTCAGGGCAATTGTCCCTCTGCCTTTTGTTCCTTCCTGTGAACAGTTCTATTTTGGAGGAAAAGGAAACAATGCATTTTACCCTATGCAAGCTGCAGAGAAAAATGGCAGTGAAGCCAGTAGTTGCACCTTTTTCCTTTAGTCGTGGCAGTGATAGCAATTTAGTCAAAGTAGTAGTTGCTCATCTGTATTTCCCATCTGTTTAGCAAGGTTTTCTTATTTTTTTTATTCCTTGATGCATTGTATAGATGCGCGATTCTTCCAGATAATAAATCCGGCATAAGCTATCCGGCATATATATATATATACGTGCTGGACAATTGGGGAGCTGCTGTGAATAAAAAACAGTGGCGATCACAGTGAGAGCTTCGGCTCTCCTCTCCCAACCCGTCTGGTCAGCGTGGGAGCAGTAGACCAACTCCTCCCTTCGGGGAGAGGCCTCATCCACTAGTGGATTCAATATGGCTGTGATTTATTATATATATATATATATATATATATATATATATATATATATATATATGAGTGAATGAAATACTGCATTTATCATGTAAAATTCATGCGTAATTCAAGTCAAAATATTGTATACCAATTGCTGAATTCAACATCAACCTTTTCGTTTTTTTTTTTCGCCTCAGCTCCTACGACTTCAAAGATGAACTCGTGTGGGCCGCTGCTTGGTTGTACTATGCTACTAACGACCAGTCCTACTTGGACCAAGCTGAGAGCTTGTACAATCAATATGGACTTAATTACAGACCACAAGATTTTGGATGGGACAACAAAGTTGCTGGCGTACAGGTGAGTGAGAAATTTGCCAACAAAAAACAGCCATCACATTTATAACAGCAAATGCTTAAAGTTAGGAACAATTCAGGAACTACTTTGGCTTTTATTTATAGTAATGATCGATTGGGTTATGGATCTTATAGAGAAAGAAAATTAACTATGGTTGTCATTCCAAAATTGAAACCGAAGATTATATATAAACTTCTTTAAACAAATACAGTTCAAAATTTTAATTCTTCATTTAAGAAATATATTTTGTCATAAGTTAGGAGTTGTTCTCTCTAAAAGGAATTGAGTCCTCGGACATTCTCGTCGCGACGACCAACTTTTTATGTATTTGTCATACATAATGTCCTTGGGTAGAGGAAATTACAGAAAGAGTAGGAGAGAAAAGAGAGCAGATTAGAAGGTTTTAGATAAGAAGATAAGCGCACATGTTTAATTTCATTTTTGGTAATGGTTTCTGACTCTTCTTTTCAGATCCTTTTGGCTGAGCTGACTGGTGGTAGTGAATACACGACAAGAGCTCAAGACTTTTGTGATTACATGAGCAGTCAACCATTAACTCCCAAAGGACTGCTGTACCTCAGCCAGTGGGGAACTCTCAGATACGCCGCCAATGTTGCTTTCTTGTGTTTGGAGGTACGGATAAATCCTGTTTAAGTTCTTCCTGCCCTTATGAGTTTAAATGTAACATTTTTGTGCACGTTCCTTCATGATATGGATTTCAGATATAAGTTGAATGATAGGATACACGCAGAGTGAAAAGTGACGCAAGAAACATGATTAACGATTAGATCTTCCAGAGCACAGTAAAGCAAATATAAGGTTATCAATTACATTTTTGTCTTATTCTTGCAATTAATAAGGCAGATTAAGACATTAATAGCTTGGCAAATGGTTCGATAGGTATGTTCTTTTTAAGTAAATTCATCATAGCATTCTGACGTAGTGTTAACCTTAAACGTACTCGCTTGTGTCTCTATTTAAGCCAGTACGTGTCGAACAACAACTTTTTAATATCTGCAGAACCACATTGTTTCGTCTCGAAACTCTATTTTTATAATTAGATGTTACTTTGTTAACACTAATCATGAGATTCTTCTTTTTGACATTCTCACCATTCTAACAAAGTAATAATAATTTTCCACATGAGCAATAGAGGACCTCTGAATTAAGATAATACAAGTCGCATTGAAAAATAAAACAATTTTAGTTTATCTTTCATTCATAAGACAAAATATGCAAAACAAAATTTGCGCATAGCGTATAAATACGAATCTAGCATTAGTTTGTCTTTCCAAAAAAATATGTAAGTTCTGTATAGCGTATATACGATCAACGGGGGTTACTTACGGCACTAAACAAATATTTTTTACTGTGATTTTGTTGTTGTGGGATGTTATTTTTTTTCTTTCTTACACCATTTTAATATGCTTTATAATGATGTTGGTGGTAGTTCCGAATCCATATGAGATATACAAGAATTTAAATCCGATACGGATATACCCGAGGTAACCCCAGAAAAAGCGGTTTTCTTTTAGCACAATGCTTTCTGACTTCATAGCTGGAGTATTATTGGTGTAGAGGTACCATTGGACACATGAAAATGAAAATGGAGATTACCCTCTTTCATTTAATGGCTAACACAATTAACAGAATTATTCATAATTTCATTTTGTTTGGTGCACAAATATTGGCTACAAACTTTAAGTTCCAATTGGAGACCACAAGAAAAGAGCATACTTAGTCCAAGTTTGACAAAACTGAGACAAGAATAGCATCTGTTTGCTCTTCGAAGGGTCTTTTTAACAAACTAGCATGCATTAAGAGAATATGGATAGCCCGTTTATTACAAACAAATATTTCTTTAATATTCAGGTAAACGTAATGCTGATTATGAACTTATAAAACGTGAAATGAAGAGAATTGACAGAGTACGTTCTTTTCCTGTGGTCTTCGATAGTATTAAAAATAAACTATCCCAGAAATGAAAGTATTTGAAACATCAATTAAATGTCAAATAAAAAGTTCACATCTTTGAGAGAAAAGTTTCAGGTTTCTAATAAAGACAAAACAATGCATACTATTTAGAAAATATTAAAACAACTTTGTTGTAACAATTCTCTGCTGTTTTGTTTATGTAACAGCTAACTTGAAACAACCAAGTAAATTGAATAATAAATACCCTTTGTATCTTCAAATTCAGAAAATAAAAGATACAAAACGAACTTGAGAAGTTACAATCCTATACATTGGGAATGAATCAGAACATTAATACAAATCTAGCATGTTGTTTTTTTTTTCACTGCTGGAATCTCAGACAAATAACAATGGAGATATAAATCATCCAAAAAATAGGTTACCTTTAAATTTAAACAAATTTATACAGAAACGTACCGGAGTTGTATATAATTGGAGAGAAAATCATGGAAATATTCACAGAAATGATAGACATACATTTAATGTAAATGTATGTCAAAATATTTAAAAGTTAAGACAGTGCAGAATACCTATACGCTCTTTTGGCTTTAAAAATGATATACGATAATAATACTATCCAGCGCAAATCATATCAAAAGCTAAAAATGTAAGCTAGTACAGGTATTACAGAACAAGAAACGACTGCTATACGGTAATAGCCTAGTAATACTTTCCCAATGAAAAGAGATCAATATTCTCAAAGTTTACATTAAAGCAAAATGTACCATGTCTTATATCAGTTGCAGGCAGTGGTAAAGTAATTACAATGTTTTCTACACAAATTTCTAGTGCAATTCTTCTTTTGGCTAATAAAATGTTGGCACCACTGCTCAGATTTTTTCTTCTGAAATCGGGAAAATTTCACACGCACATCTTGAAGGGGGTCTAATGGTTTGCTGTTACAATTCCAAAGTAAGCATTTATTTGTTCCTTTTAGAGAAAGGTTCACTACAACTCACCATTTTTTTTTAGGAGTAGCAGTTTGTATTTCTATTTCAAGTACGATTTCTTCATCGTGTTGTATACCGGTACTGGTGCTTGCACGTTAAACATATCACGGACATACTGTATTATAAGCCCTATCATTCGTCCTCTTCACAGTCAGAGCTATAAAAGTAACCACCATTACTCTCACAAAAGCATTTCACATTGCAATACACGCAAAGTAACACCGAGACAATATGAAAATATAAAACTGCCCAAAGTAATCAGAAATGATAATGTAACAAGCAAAACCTTACATGCCCATTTTTTATTTTATTTTTTCAGTTTTGTTCTTTTTAAGATCTTAATGAAAAACTGAAGTAAATCATGCAAAGTAATCTTATAAAGAAAATACATATTACAATGGAATAAGTACGTTTTTCAGAAAGGCACTTTGTATTATTCAATACAACTCTGTATTCAGATCTTAAAACGAACATGTTTTTATAAAAAAATTGACATCAGAAGTTTTGGAAACATTTTTTTACAAGGTCCAGGTCTTCCAGGATCTACCAATTAAAATTATCTATCAGTCTTCTTATTTTGGCGTTACAAGATCACAAAGTATTTCTGCTATTCATAGCCCGTTTTTGACGGGTAAAAACTACTTTGGATCTTTTTTTATTCTCCAATTTGTAACTATACGAATAAACAACAAATACCAATGGTAAGTGAACTTCATATCCCACATTAGCACAAAAACTCAGACTTGAATGATTCACGAGACAACCACTAAAACTTGTCAATCTTTGATGTGTTAGTTTTACGCAAAGAAACCAGTACCCAAAGATATCCCGTTGACGGTATTTTGTGACATATGTAAAAGGTGAACTGAACTTCTTGCTTCTCAAGTTATTTTGCATCTCCTTGCTTCTTCTGATAGCCTCAATGTCAATACAGTAACATCAACAATTACTGCTGTCAAACAGTACCAAATATTTACGTTAAAAATCCACTCTTAATTTTAAAATTTATTTTTATTATAGGCAGCTAACCAACTAAACATCAACCCAAGTGTATACAGACAATTCGCTAAGGGTCAGATTGACTACGCTTTGGGATCTAGTGGCAGGAGCTACGTCGTTGGATTAGGAACCAATCCACCAACTCATGAACAACACAGAGCTGCGTAAGTACACTAAAAAGAAGCTGTTGTAAAATCAACGATAATATGGTAAAATTATAGTTAAAATACAGTTAATTTGGAATCAATACTCAGCATGGTTGCATTTACAAGAAAGTATTGTTAAACATTTAATATTAATGTAACAATATTTATTGTCTGTTGTAGACTACGAACTAACAACACTTTATTGTCAATCAATCGTCAGTATTGTTGAATTTGCAATTAATCAACCTGAAATGTAGTAGTTTCCACTATTGGTGTTCGATGTACAATAGTGTGTGGTTAAGTGTGTCTTGTAATAATATTTTAGAGTGTTAATAGTATATCAACAACAAAAAGCCCACTGGGAGACGGGTGCTCCACTCTAGGATTCCGATCTCTTACCTAATGGAGCTAAGTAAAAACTTTCAGTTCCCAAATAAGTAAAATGCTGAACGCAACGCTCATCTCTTACTCTTAACATGTAGATTTACATTATTATATGCAAGACTACATTTTCATATGCAACTTTTTACAAGATCATTTAAACAACTTCTTTAAATATACTTGTTATATAACAAGAATAATGTTACGTTTAATATGACAAACTTTGAAAACAATAAATTATGTCTAGTATTTCAAAAAGTAAGTTCTACCATTTACCGAGCACAATAAATAGCCCCCTCACACACACGCACAAATATAAATATAAAAGTAAAATAAACATAATGTAATACAAACACACATAAATATCTTTCATACATTCAAATACTAATGTTATTATTGACCACCATCAGCAGCAGCAAGAAAGAACCCATTACAAATATCACGATTGGTGCACTTGCAGTAACTTTGCATTTGTCTATGTTATTGTTCAGATAAACATGGCGGCCTAAATTCCTTTGTAATACCGTAACGATACGTATAGTAAACCGGGAAGGGCGTAAGCCATAGTGCTGTTACCGCCCATACAATTCATTTTATCTTATCTTACGTATAGTAAACGTTATACGCATGCGCAAGAAATATTCTTTAAATACGGTTCAATCAACAAGAACGCCTGTAAGTGAATATTGTTATTAGTATGGTTACAAATATTGTAAATCTAACAATATTCAATTAACAATACTAAATCAATATCTTTTTACTATGCTGAAAATTCATATATCTTTAATGCGACTATCTATTTCGTTAAAACAACGATAATTCTTGTAAAAGTGATTCACAGTAAAACTATTGTCCCTGGTGCCCAGCAATTTTTAGTGTAAGATTAATCAATAAAGTTCTAGCAAAATTCTTCCTCATTCAAGTTAGACCTAACTGGATAACAATTTGTGCTCAAAGTATCACTAAAATAATTTTCAAATAATAAATGTATAATCATATGCTACATCAACCGTTAATGATGTAGTACTACATATAATTCAAGATGATTGTGATGTGTGTAACAATTCTTCAAGATATCAATGTATCAAGCAAATGTATGAAAATTACGTTCATTTGTTTTCAAATCTAGGTTAAAGTTGTAATTGTTTTCTTACCCATGTTCTGTTACTCCAGTGAAAATTGAATCCCTCTTTATTTTAACAGCTCCTGCCCCGACCGCCCAGCAACTTGTGACTGGAATGTATTCAACGGTGGTCAACCTAACTACCAAGTACTGACCGGAGCTATGGTTGGAGGTCCTGATCAGAACGACGCCTACACGGATGTAAGGAGTGATTACGTTCACAATGAAGTGGCCTGCGACTACAACGCTGCATACCAAGGAGCCTTGGCTGCTCTCAGCGCTTTAAAACTGAAAGGAGAAATCTGAGCGTCATATATATTGAATATATTGTTACAGAATTTGACGTAACTGATTAGACCAATGTAGAAAAAAAAAACACTTATATTTCAACAATTTAGAAAATAAACTGAAATATGATGTCAAAACATTTTGTATTATTTACACTTTTAAGTAAGATATTTATCAAAACGAAATCCTTAATTACAAGAAAAAATATGTTTATAATTCTACACACTGAAAATTAAATGTATCAGAACTTTTCCTTCAGACGAAATGTTTAAATACGTAAAATATGAAATGGGTTATATGCCCAAACGTCTCACGCTATGAATTTAAGCACACAACGAAAAGTAATTCGTAGCATAATGTCACATAAGACAGTTCTTAGAATCACAAATAAAACATGAAAAGTGTGTTTAAAAAAATATTTATGTGAACATCTAGTCTGAAAGACAAAACTTGTCCATTTTTCTGATGCAGATTGTCTATTTTCGTATAGTATTTCGAAGTGTTGTAAGCCTCTGTTACCACAAAAATAAAATTGACTTAAGTCGAAATTCAACATAAAACATGATTTATAATCAAGAAAGCAAATTAAAAATTTCAACTCATCTTCTCAACGATTTCTTTAATGATCTCTTTCAATTGGTAAAACGTTTCGTTACCTGCTACATATCACATTCATTAACAATACCCAACGTAAATGTTTACTTCATCATTTTTAATAATTATATATAATCTAATATAAATTACACGTTTGGTTATTTATTTATCTTGTATACCTGTAATATAAGAAAATAATGTTTTGTAAATTTTATATTAACTATTATTAACTTACTCGCAAAATGCTATTGTCAAGGAAAGCAGTATATTTCCTAACAACATCAAAGGTACTTATTTCCACTTTGTTATGGAAAAACAAATATATGGTTTGTGACGCCCACTAATATGGAAGCTGAAAACAACACACCGAACGGCTTAGTTCAGTAGAGCGTTTGTTTCAGAATGTTACATATATTCATTAAGGAGCTCGATGATAACGGCAAAAGGGGTGTTTTTGGAGAGTTAGATCGAGGAAACAAAGTAATAAATTTCTTGGATATCAGAATTAAGGAAACAAAAGACGGTAGATTTGTAATCTCATAGTTTCAGAGGAAAAGTGCAACAAGGGGTTTCTGCCACAACAGGAGTGTAGTTGATGAATTAACTAAGAAAATTGTCATAGGGAACACGGAGGAAAGAACAAAGGAGATTAAAATGGAAAAAGATCAAAAGAAGAGAGATGTGGAAATGTTTTGGGAACAATTAAAGAAGAATGGACATACTGAGGATGACAGAAGAATGATCAGAAGAAGAAATGGCACAAAAAGAACAAGGAGTTAAAGGAAAAGAAAGTAAAATGGAAAAGTAGTTTGGGATAGAAAGTGGAGGAGGAATTACAAAGAAAATCAAATGGCTGTTGGGATAGGAAGGAGTGACTTAAGTCTTCATAAGCCCAGGCGGTACAGGATGAGGAAGAGGATGTTACAAGATAGTCTGCCAGAGCCTGTAGGACGATCCTGGCAATTACCTGGTATGACTAAGGAAAGCTGACGGAAAAGACACATCTGGTAGAATTAAAACCAAATATTCTCCAACAGCGTTAATCTTGTGTGAGATTCACGGCCAATAATATTAAGCTGCTTAAATGGGTATTACAAGGGTGAGTAAAACGTTATGCAATATTCTGATCACTTACTTGTCAAATTACAACTAAAGTTATCTAGCATTCAAAGCAGAGATCATCGTGTTGCACCGTCTTCCTACAAGTCCTTCTGTCCCACGCCGATATAAACTCTTGTCCTTCGAGACGATAAACCCCTGCACGGCAGTTTCCACTTTCTCTTGGTTGCTAGGTTTCGTGATCGCATGAACTAAGTCATTGATCGAGACAAATAATAATCCTATAGGGTGAGGTTCGCACTACATGCTGTGTGACAGCAGTTCGATTCCCTTAAGTTCCTGAGCTTATTCTGAGTCGTTCGAGCAAAATGGGGTTTGGGAAATATAAATTTTTCTTCACGTGTAATTATTCTCTTGATGAAACGCAAAACAAGTGATTTTCCAAGAATTTGCTGCAAATATCCACTAGCCGTTGTGCTTGATTCACGGCTTTCTGCCAATCTGACCTTGGCTGATCATCAAGGTTCTTGCAACCAGAACAAAATATTTTGAATCACCTGGTTTCTGTGCTGTGATCAACTGATCTTCACATTTCGCGACATAAATGTTTCGGGTTGCTTCCCGTTCGAACTCGTACACCAAAAGTTCCCGAATTAGACAATCCTGCATGTTAATATTTTCTTCTTGTCACTTCACTCACAGAACGTAGCACTGCACAACTTTTCACAGCACCATCTACAACGAAAGTTGGAACGGGAACCTTCGGCGCCTCGTACTCCTTCGATCACGTGATATATTTGCTGCAGATAATGCACATATGCAAATATTGCAAAACATTTGACTCATCTTTGTATAATAATCTACTTGCAACAGCAAGTTATTCCTTTAATAGTAATTTATCGGCTTATCTCATAAGTAATGTATGTTTGCACTGTGAGGAAAAGAACGATAACTTACTTGGAACACTACCGTTAGTCAGAAAATATAGTCTACATCGGACTGCATAATACTCCGCCACCTGTCAAACAGTTGTTAAATCCCCCGCTCAAAGAAGTCATCGGATTTGGAGGCAAAATTTAGGTCACTCTTCGTTGCACATCATCTTCGTTTTGCAGTGGCTTTACAGTCTGCGAAAAAGACAGTAGTCTGTTGGTGAAAGATCTGGTAAAAACGCCCGGTGGACGAGTTTCTCCCACCCACATTCCTCATTCTTGCCCTGTGGGCGCGCGTTATCACCGTGGATGATCACACCCATGCGATTAACCACAGCATGACGTTTCTTCAAGAATGCTATCCGTATGCGTACAAGCTGCTGATAGTAGACATCTGAACTGATGGTTTGGTTACGTGGCAAGAGCTCAAAATGGATTATCCCACGGCATCCTACTAAAAACTTAACATCACTTTGCAGGGGTGGACATCCTGTTTTGGGACAGTTCCTGCGGCGTCCCTTTAGGTACCCACCGCCATTTGCGTGTAATGTTATGGTAGGCGACCCACTTTACATCCCCTGTCACCATTCTCCCCGGAAATGGATCAAGTTTTTAACGAGTGAGCAGGGAAGTGCAAATATCAATTCCCTGTTGCATTTGTTGATGCGTTAACGCACGGGTTACCCATTTTCCGAGTTTCGACACGTACCCAAGGTTCTGCATATCACGATGAATGGTCGAATGGGTGTCATAGTGTTTACATGCTAGTTATTCAACAGTTTGCATTGGATTTGCCCCCACCGCTGCCCACAGTGCAACGTTGTCGAGCAGCACATGTCTCCCTTCTCATGGCTTATCGGTGAGGCTGGTCTCTCCAGCCCGAAACCTCTAGAACCACCTTTGGAACTTTCGAGCATCCACAGCACCCTGACCATATACGGCATTGATGTTTCGTGCCGCTACATTGATTGGATATCTCTTATGAAATTCATATAGCATGACATGCAGTATGTGTCCTCTGACACTGTCATGATTAAACACAAGCCACACTTCCAAAAACGTGGAGTGGACCGTACTCCTTCTACACACTGCTGCACAATCAAGCGCCATATATTACTCAACTATGGCACGTGACGTCTACTTCCGTATTCGCTCGTCTGATGTCGTCATTGCAGTGGTCATCGCACATAGGGCATGGGATAAACTGATATTAGCTTAATAATATTGTTAAGGCGGGCGAGGTTCGCTTTGCCTCGCACTTTTCGATATCTTTGCCTCAATGTACGCATTGTCTGAGGCGTTGAAACAAATGTGGATGGAAAACGTCATCAATATAATATACATATGGACCTCAGAAGTAAAGGGTCTAACTGCATTTTCGAATAAAAAAAGTTGAAGTTGATCTAACATATATAACCCAAAATATATGACACAAAAAAATCATATTTTGTACAAATAAACCTTGGACATTAATGTGCCCATGTACAAAATTACCTCCAACTCTTTAAAACGAATATGCACTTAGACCCTTTGACTTCTGGGGTCCACACAGATAATAAAAAATACCGTTCTTAACAAACAAATAAATATGGTTTGGCAACAATGAGAACATAAATATTAAAAAAAAGAAAAGAAAAATGATTCTGTTAACAGTATCAGAATGATACTTGATAATGGCTACAGACGTAGTCGAAATGTTGTGTTGTGCGTTAAAAATGTGTATTTAATATGAAGTTTAAATAATAAATTGTATTTCTAACATCGAAATTTGAGTTTTGTTTGATTGAAATGGAGATGCGTTGGTATCTATGCGATAGTTGTATAATTCAACCTCATGTGTAGTATTAACCACTGCAATTCTCTTTCATTTAGGCAAATTGTAGTGGTGGATTTCTGCCCTGGCTTGGCCAGATACCTGGCCGGATGAAGCAACATCCTATTGTGATCCATTATACTTTCAAAAAAAAAAAAAAAAATACACTCCCTCCAAGCAGAGGGTCAGGTAATGAAAGGAAATCGAAATCCACTTCTGGCAAACGGGAAACTTTCCCTGCACGTTTGCAAACTGGTTTACTGGCAGTTATGCTACCACACACAGTGTATTTTTCCTCAATTAGCTGCATCTGGTTGAGATATAGACTTACTTCCAGAGTACTTTTATCGCCCATTGGGACGTTCCCACAAGCATGCTCATTTCGACCTAGCTTTCATCGTGCGACTATCAGACAATCTCTACTTCCATTGAGGAATTCATTGGGTATTTTTGTACACTTTTGGAATATGCACTTTTCATACAGCAGATGCGACTTTCTTTACGGTTTTATGACCCGCCCACTCTAAGAATTTTCGTGTTCTAAATGACC
>JAGDQP010015244.1:0-28328 GCA_022664845.1 Lepisma saccharinum | reverse complement strand
TTTTGGGATTTCATTTGAGAGGCCACTAAGAGTAAATCCTGAAAAAAATAGCTTTTTATAAATTATTTCAGCTCGCAACCCTATTTTTACTGTGCTATTAATCCAAATGTACACACGTCATGTATACGATTTACTTTTGACCTGTGTATCCAAGTAAAAGCGGCAAAAGCCTGGAACGCTTTATCTTGACATTTTAAAAGAATTAAAATTTTCACTCAAGCTATTACTACTTTGAAATCAGATTGGTAACTTATAAGTGTGAAGTGCGATAATGTTAGCGTGTAATGTTTCTTTCCATTCATCTTCACATTTTGTTGGCAGTATTTTCATATATTTCTGAAGGAGTGCATTTGGTTTATATATATTTGCTTCTGTTCCTCTTTACAAGTATGCACTTTGTACACCCCATTGAACAAATGAATTGTTTGTCATGCCATTTCATTCACCAATATTTATTTTACTTCTGTGTGCATTCCATCCTTTGTATTTTAATTTAGTAAGTTTTGTGGTATTTTGGTATCATCTTATGTCTGTGTATTTTGTAAGCTTTAGATGAAAGAGCAGCCACTGGCTAAACATTTCGCACTTTAATAAATACATTTCAATATGAATTGTTTACTTCACAGAATTCATCAATTGAGATAATACACTTAAAAGGAATAGATTCATTTCCTTCCAATTTGACTGTCAGCAATGCAGATCCTCGAGACTCTGGTCATTACATTTGCAAAATTGAAGGTGCTTCGACTGAAGATAAGGACAGTGTGGCGGAAGTAGTCATCACAGTGAGAGGTTGGTATTCTTGTATATGTATATAATATTTCAGCTTTATTACTGTTAAATATTCATAATAATAAATTAGCTTATTCATTCTGTAGATTGTAAGTGCATTTGAGCATCCCTAAATTACTTTGTCCGATTATCTTTGATTATTAAATATTAGATACAAGCAAAATAAATGCATGTAAACGAAGAGCTACCGTAGAACATTTCTCTATAAATCTCAAATCATACATTTTTTAAAAAACTTCGTTATTGAGGGCGACTTGTGTCAATATATCTTACAAGTTAACATTTGATGTTTCTCCTGTTGTCATGTAAAATCATAGCTTTCAAAATGCATATGAAGATTAACATCTATTCACTGGGTACTGGGTATTTTGTATCTGATACTCAAACTAAATGCGAAGCTAAAATTGGAGTGTTGTAATGTGGAAAACATTGGTGATGAAATGACCGCTTTGACGCCGGGGGGAAAATTCACCTCAGCAACACAACACAGTAATAGACTGAGGTCACGCGTCGAATATCACACACTCTGTATACCAAGCCGGCTGGGGTACCAAGACAGGAGACAGTGTGTTGCTCAAGAGGATATTATGAAAATGGGGCACTCTGTACAATAGGTTAAAAGAAAAATATTTATTGTGCATTTGGAACAGGGATGGAAAATGAACGCCCAATTCGCCGTTAGTTTGTGAAATTTCGTTCCTGTGACACAACATTTTAAAATGAGCCTCATAAGCACCGACTGACATCTTGTCGGATGAGTTGCTCAGGGCCACCGTGCAAACGGACCCTCAAGAAAATGTACGTGCCATTGCAGACAAGTTAGGCATACACCATACTACTATCAGTCGGTGGCTCCATGCGATCGGTGAGACGAGAAAGTTGGACTCATGAGTGCCACATGAGTTGACACCGGACAACAAGAATCGCCGTCTGGAAGTGGGCAGTTATCTGAGTGTAAGGAATAAACAGGAAGGTTTCCTGCATCGGATTGTCCTTTCAGATGAAATCTGGATCTGCTATGACAATAATAAATGTAAACACAACGGTTGGATCGTGATCAACTTCGAGGACAATGTTCTAAACCACATCTCCACCCACGAAAAGTGTTGTTGCTGGTATGGTCGTCTATGTTGGGAATGATCCATGATGTCTTTCTCAGGCAAGGTGAAACCATCACTGCAGATTGTTACAGTGCTCAACTCCATGAAATGCGCCGCCAAACTTGATTATCCTTAAGCATCCCGAACAGATATGGTGTCCCCATTCTGCATGACAATGTCCGCCCACACGTTGCGCAAAGAACGGTGCAGCCTCTCCATGAGTAGCAGAATGAAATCCTTTCTCAATCCACTATATTTCCCCGATCGTTTTCCTACTGACTACTATCTCTTCCGGTATCTCGATCACTTCTTGGTAGGGAAGACCTTCCCTGATGATCTCTCAGTGTAACATGTAGTTGAGGATTTCTTCGCATCGCAGACTCCAGATTTCTTTCGCCACGAAATCCGATCGTTGGCTGAGTTATGAAAATAGTGTGTGACTACAGACGGCGACTACTTTGACTAACTAGATAATGTAGTTTTAATGTTTTGGACTTTGAACATGTAGCACTTGGGGCGGACATTTCATTCGCACCAACTCAATATAAGGTTACATAAATTCTAAGGAAGTTTATAGTTTGCATTATATAGCGAAAGCCGCGTACTTCTGCATACACAACTATATTGGCTTCGTTTTTCATTTAATATAGGATAGTGGTTCCCATATATTTCCGCTGATGGATATTTTCAGATAAATACGACCCTGCAAAGACCCAGGTCCGAAGAACAGTTACAGATTTATTCACATAGAGACGGCAGGTATTCATAATAAAACCTGATTCGGTTACTGATCTCAATATGGTTGATGTAGTTAAGTTCTATTCGTATTTTTTTTTCACTTCAGACGTTATTGGAATATCTATATTCTCATGTCTAGCTATGAATTCAACCTATCGTGATATTTCTCTTTTGTGGAAGTATACGCTGAGAAACTTTTGCACAGGTAATGTAGTCAGCAAAAGAATGTTATTCAACCAGACTTTTGTAATTAACTTGGATTTTGTGCACTGAAATTCACCAAAACTTTTGTAAGGTATTTTGTTGTACGAGCCATTTCTGAAGTGTTAATGCTAGTTGTCAGGCTGTAAGACTCATGTCTAATTGCTAATGTTTTATTCTTTTATACTTCAAGTGCGTTGTATTTAGGAAGTATCACGTAATATAATCCGTTATTAATCACTGATCTCTTGCTATTGTAAAATAAGGTATATAAAAATATTTTTGGCCTCAAGCTCTTCTAAAAATTCTTTAACTAAAGACTCAATCAAGTTTACAGTATCGGGAATATTAAATCCAGAATTGAGTCTTTCCTTTGGATTCTCAAACCTTGTTAGAGGTTGTATAATTACATCAGGTTTCCAGCTGAATTCTATTGATTTGGAGGAATATTTGCATTTAAAATGCAACTTTAAATAATCACAGTTCATTAATCTTTGCTTCAAGCTGAAACTATGATAGATAATGAAATCACAAACTTCAGTTCAAACGCACTGACGTTTAACTTTGCAGAAATTAATGTACTTCTGAAGCAGTAAAAATGTATGGATATTTCCCATTCCGAACAAGATTTTGAGCTATGCAATAAAGAGATCGGATTTTAGTTTTCAAACCATTATCGAAAATAGTTCTAGGATAAATAAACGACCTCCTCATAGGAAATTCATCCCGGTGAAAAATATACCTTAATGGCCGTTGCTTGAATTTTGTCCAGCACTTTAATTCATCACTTAGCCTTAGATATTAATGCCGTACCTTCTGTGTAGTGCCAGTATGTTTTTCCAATAATAAAATACGATATTTGGAAAAATATTTATGAGTTTATAGCTTCCAGCTTCCAGAGCAGTGTATAGTAATGATTCGCACAAGCACGGAAGTAACAATTAGTAAGTTGACTATAGACTATAGACTGTAGACTTACTATACACTGTAGACTGTAGACTTACTTACTATACGTATAGTCGACTATAGTCTGCAAATAGACTAATGTAAGTCAGTAGATTAGTCTATTTGCAGAAACATTTACTGCTTTTGACACTCTGGGTTTGCTCCTCTTCATATTACTAAGGATACCTGCTAAGTTGAGTTTTAATTCAAGTTAGCAAAAACAGAGTTTAGTTTCTCCCTCAAATCGATAATAAACTATAGGTGTATAAGACGAGATGTAACATAACCGTGGGTCTCGCAAACTCTTAGTACTATTTGTAATCCTTTAAAGACTGTCTATCATGTGCAATCATTTAATAGAAAATAGATTAAGTTTATGGTATTTGTAGTTAACATTCTTGTTAGCTATGCAGTGGTACCAGAACGTTTCCACCTAAAGAGTCGCGGAACCCGAAAATAGCCATTGGGGAGTACAAAAGCTCCGCGGCATACTTTAAGAGTCGCTGTTGTAGATGATCTGCACACGAAGTTTGTATTCATATTTCGCTACTGAAATTGAGACGTATTCTCTAATTTGCCATTAGAGTAGATAACGTTTAAAAAATTCACAGAATATTTTTCAATATCAGTAAAAACTTTGAAAATCGTTAAGTTCTTACTAATGTCAATACATTATAAAAGGATCCATAAAATCGTCCACAAAAACGTAGTTTTGGAATTAGAAGTGGAATACTACTCTATGAAGTAGGTACTAGGTTTATTGACCAAATTATAAAAATGTTCATAACAAATGACAACAAATGAAGGATGTGTTTGACAAAACATTTTATTTTCAAACAATACAGTGAAAATATATTACAAATGGTTCAGACAGACAGCACATGACCTTTTTTTTATCTTTTATTATCAGCCAGACGAAACTTGGATATAAATGCTGAAATAGTGTTTCTCGAGGTTCATTTGAAATATATTTCAAAATTCTTGTTTGCTTTTTCTTAAACTGAGCGATATTAGCAGCCACAAATTTTTGTTCCATCATTCGACACTTGCATAATGTCCAGAAACGTTCAGTGGTTCTGTTCTGTGGAACTGGTGGGATTGTCGATTTTTTTGACATACGCAATTTCTTTCTCTTCAAGATATTAATTTCGATAGATTTCGTCGTTTACGCCGCCTTTTCCACATTTCATCATAAAAGCAGGAGAAGACGGACAATCTTGTGCAATAGCCTTCCGCACCAAACCTTTGGCAGGGAGTATTGAACTTCTAATGCTTTTTTTTAGCTTCTATAGTTAGTGAGTTACCTGGAACAATCGAAACATGGATGGATAAAGCCATTCGCTGTGATGCAGTGTCGCGTAAGTCCCATCATCAATAACAAAATATATCACCACCAGAAGAAAAATCTTTCTTATAGAGTTTTCTGCAATTAGATTTTCCCTTTTGACACCATTTCCGGCAACTTTTCTTCTCTGGCGTGATCGAATCCCACTCTAGTTTCTGTTCCTGAGCACAGATCCAAATCCAATCCTTATTTTTTAAGGAGATTTTCTAAGTGTCAGGGTTAGGATTTGTATCAAAAATCTGACGCGTCTCTTTGATCATCCACTTGCTTCTGCTTGTACACACAGACCCGGACTTCATGTCATGACAAACATTAATAGCCT
This sequence comes from Lepisma saccharinum, assembly GCA_022664845.1. Lineage (NCBI taxonomy): Eukaryota > Metazoa > Arthropoda > Insecta > Zygentoma > Lepismatidae > Lepisma > Lepisma saccharinum. The sequence goes on along the minus strand of JAGDQP010015244.1, from coordinate 22,885 downwards.
CTACATACCTCTTAACTATTCGTTTGATCCATCTAACAGATATATTTCTTCCTAGAAGTATTAACGTGTCAACACGCGATCATCAATGTGCTCCTGGAAAAAAATAGCAATTCGTTAATTTTGTTCTTCCATGATTTTTGGCTTTGAAATGATCACATGAGAACAATACACATCAACACAACTTTGCTAACTGTGACAGATGTTCGTTTCATTACCTTTAGTTTCAGAATTTTTTTGCGAAACACCTACTAACTTTTCTGGTCGATAAATATGGTACGCGCCTTAAATGGTGACTTAAGACGTGTAGATATCTTAAACTACAATGGGCGTAAGAAATGTATTTTGTGCTAAACGTGCAATTGAGGGAGTGCAGTTTCGAGGGTACCTCTACGATTGTGAAACGGTGTTCATCAATTCCACCAAAATTCCACTTTAGAGGCGAATCACCTTAAATTTCGTCAGAAACTAATATTACTGGAAGTTTACAAGTTATCTTGTGTGACTTAATTCCACTGTATAAGATTTGAAACAAAAGTGTTACAAGGAAATTTGCACATTAAAGAGTTATTCTAGTTTATCATGACAACTATCCCAGCTTAAATCGTAAGAACTAGTCATAAGGAAGATGCATGAATAAGAGAAAGAAGATGCATTAGTGCAGCAAAAATATAACAGAATCAAAACAATCTGAAGAAACAAATTGCATAAATGAATAGTTTACGATGGTAAAATAAATGCCTACAAATTAAGTTATTTGAATTTCTATCAAAATAATTTATTTTAAAAGATGTTCTTCAGTTACAAATCATACTTTTCTCTTTACAAATGTCTTTCAGAACCAGTTATTTAAAGCATATTAATCCAAAGTTACCAAAATTTCCGACTTAATTTACGAGTCATAAATAACATAATCGTTGTAGATGGCAAAGTCCGATACAATCGTCATTCTCCCTGCCCCTTGGTGTCGGTCCAGCTGAACTGAAATTGTATCATACTACTAGTATTCTATGCGTACTATCAACGTTTTTAAGTTATTGTGAGGCAACAAAATGAGGAACAGTCCCTTGTGGTCCAGGCAGAAAGGTCACGGACTTCAGATCTGCAAAAAGTAGATATGCTGGTTCGAACCTGAGGGGCAACGATCCTGACTGAGGGTTTTAAAACTTCCCGTCAGTTTCACCAGGTGGTTACCGGGATCGTACCTTAATTAAGGCCCTTCCCCTTTATTTTCCCAACCTATCCTTGGATGTGCCAAATATGTCTAAAGGTTTTAAATACGAGGGACGTAGATTCACATTCAGCTCGCATTTTGTGCTTTTTCTTGACCTTCAAAACTAATTCGGAAACTATTATAGCACACTAACATTGTTTCATTCCTAGTTATGAAAGGGGTTACAACGAACTAGGTGACGAGAGAAAGTACGGGGTTTGGCTACCTATTTTTATTTTACAGATGAATCAGAGACCCATTCGGAGATTGAAATTGTAACTCAAGGATTACAATGTTCTGAGCAACTTACATTAATCTAATTTACTTTTGGTATATTAATTAATATTGTCTTGTCTTTCAGAAGTGACACACGAAGTTGGTGGAGTGGAAACCACAGAACAATCGACTAGCGCATTTCCAGTAAACACGGTGGTCTCAACAGAAACTGAAGAAAGTTTATTGGATCCATAAGTTCTTTCAACATTGTAGAATATTTTAATACATTTCTGAATAAAAGTCTTACAATTATTATTATTGGCTGTTTAATTCATGCAAATTTCAGAGTAACTTCGAGCCATGAAATGAGTACCTGCCCTTAACCTCAATTCCGTATTGATGTTTCCAATTTGATTGTGCATTGATATTATGGGTTTGGAGGATAGAGATCTTCAATTGAGGATTACAAAGATTACTTCATTATAAAGCATTACATTTTACCGTTTCCATACGATGTACAATAATATTTCGGAATCAATGGAAGATACGTGGCTCCGAAAAGATCAAGTTTCGTATTGAGTTCTCCTCAAAGGGCAGCAACCATGGCAAGAGCAAAGGTGAGTAATGGAAAGGATTATTTTTCTTGTGATTTGTGCAGATGAGTAACACCGAGGTACAACTTACTGGGTACGTGTATCCTTATACGAAGAAAATATATATTTAACATTATAACCACTGCTTGCGCTTGTCAGACAAGCAGTCCCAACTGGCAATAAATGATGTTAGATGGATTCAATAAATTTGGCTTGTATTCGAATCAAACCTCCCACACGGCTCCAGAGTGTATAGGAAATTGATCAAAAGGTAGGACAGAAATATTGAGAAGCAGGTTATCTCTGAATAATAAAAAAGAGATTAAAAGGAAAACAACTTAGATGGAGGTTCACACGGAAGGTGATAAAGGTTGCGTTCTGAAACACATTTAGCATTGCCAGAAAGAATGAACTTTAAATTTGAAAGAATGATCTTACCTGGCCCTATCATTATCTCCCCGTGAAGAAGTTCAAAGATGACTCCGCTTCCTCCGCCAGAAGGATATTCTATGAAGATGCCATGTGGGCACGTCCGGGGATCGAACAAAGTGCGCGGATGATAGGAGCCACGCGAAATCACCCCTAAGAAATGCCTATAAAGTTGAGCTATCCTGCTTTCTAAGGCTGTAAACAAACCTTCCAATATGTAGTGAAGTGGAGGATTTCGGTTCCCATGGATAATAGGAAAGGGCTAACCAAATTGTCGCTACCCGTATCTCTTTTTTTCAAAAGCTTCTTGTGTGGTACCATATCTCAAATAGGCAAACTTGTAGCACCTTGTGTCTTGTCCTCTTTGTAAGTTTAGGCTGAAAACATATTCTGAAGAACTCGCCGAGCTGTTTCTGTTCTATAGAAGCTTTAAAAAAAATGGAACGGGTTGTAAAATGAATATAAGAACTTTTCCTCTGTACGTGGAATAATGTAATTAAAAGAAACACTTCTCCCAATTTGTATATACAAAATAAAAACAATTTCACATTGAGAGTAAAAGAATGATAAGCGCATGCAAGTATTTATGGTAAATTATGCTGACTCTTACAACATGAAATAGACTTGTCACTGAATAATAAGTGTTCTAAACTTCCTACTTCGGATGCTTACTGCATACTTATTCAGTAATATCACAAAGCAAGGACATAGTAGGCCTATTAAGACCTTGCTTTAAGGTAATGCCAACGGTAAGGAAATATAAAATTACGTTCCATGGAACAGAGTTGGTTGCTTGAGTACCAAATACTTCAGTTCTGTCCATCAGCAGTAACTAACAACTGTTTGTATACTGTGCAGACATTTGGGTATAGATCTCATAATAGATAGACTTAGCACGCTTCCCCATTTCTGGCTGCGCTAAAACTATTTTTTTTTGTACAGGAGCACGTGATTTTGAATCCATCCGCTAGATTGCACTGGCATCGACCTCATATTCTATTATGTGGTCGATGTCGGAGTAACCTAGCGGATGGATTTAAAATCACGTGCTTCTTTAAAAAAAAACATTAGATTTTGCGCATCCAGAAATGGGAAAGCGTGCTAAGTCTGTCTATTATGAGGTCTATGATTTGGGAGACTAGTGAAAAGATTCTGTCGTGAATTGAAATGTAAAAAATGTTCATGTGAAGATTAGCATGGATGGTAACTCAAACTCTTAATGCAAGCATTGTTTTAATAGACCGACATATTACAGTGCGTTATATAGCGGAAACATATGGAATGTCGGTTAAAAATGTGTATCAAATTATTTGCAAATATTTAGAAGTGAAAAAGAAAATCGCACTTGAGTTCAAAAGCTTTTGATAAACAAGGAAAGGAAAGAATGTGTGAGCATACAAAAGCTGCTACATATGCCAAAACTGACAATGGAAAGTTTTGCTGTAGATTCGTGACTATCGGCAAAACGTGGGTGGAAAACTTTTATCCTAGAGCCAAAATACATTGGTAGTGGAAGCACCTTCACTGCCAAAAACCCCGAAGTTGAAGGTTTTGAAGAACGTAAAGAGATATCATCTACGTCTTGAGATGCCGAAAGAATTGTCTTTATTTACAACCTTCAATATGGACACGTAACCACTGTGTTTTATATTGCATGCGTAGAGTTGACCATTGAAGTTATTTTTACATGCTTTTGTTTAGTTCACAATGGGTCGTAGTGTACTCAAACCATGTAACGTTAATTTAGCTCATTTTCCGACGTCATGCAATGATAAAAATTTGCGCAGCGGCGTACGTCGGGTGACAATACAATTTTATATTGCTACTTTCGGATATTTCTATATATTCATATATTTTAAATGCATGTTTTAATATTTTTTTTAAAAATATTACCCATAAATACTAGCCTGCAACTCTCTGGCGTTTAGCTGGTTGCAGAACACTTTGGGATTTGGGTAAAAAAAAACTTTTTAAAGGCATACTTTTCTTAAGCAATTCGTCCTAAAAAGTAAAAAATAATTTTGTTTATGCATGGCTAAAAGAAAAGCATGGGGCGTGCTCTCATATACAGTCACTTTATAAATTTTTCAATTAACTCGTCCCATGCTTTTCTTTTTAGTCATACATAAACAACATTATTTTTTTTACTTTTAATACGAATTTTAGTACGAAAAGTATGTCTTTACAAAGTTTTTTCTTCATTGTGATAATGCTCATGTTCAGGTGGACCTAATCAAGGAAGTTTTGAATTTTTACAAGAGTTTTATTGAATTTTTACCTAATCTTCAGGTCTAGCCTCTACTAATTACTGATTGTTCCCACATATGAAAATTTTATGGAAAATTTTGTTTTGAATTTCAACGGGTTTATTCAACTTCGCCTCAGGCCGCTTTGTGAAAGACATTTATGAACTGGTTCAAAAGCGATTGTTGATGTGGATGCACGGTTGAAGGACCAAACGTGACGCTACTTTTCTGATGAAAATGAAGCACTTGAAGACCTTTTAAAAAAAATGTGTTTATGTTCCAGAAGATTAAGTTAACAAGTGGCGTTGGTTTGTTTTCGGTATGGGGGTTCCCTCTCTGTAGAGTCGGAGCATTTTTAGTTAACCCCTATTTCTGTAAATAGCATTTAACAGGTTGGTTATTTTTCAGACTCATGGCAATTTAATCGTTAATTCAATTGTATAAATATTTGTGATAAGTTCATCCCCATTAGATGAATGCAATAACTTATATGTTTGGATAATTATTTACATTTTTAATTCCGATGAATTCAAGAACCATTAAAGGCACGTCTGAAGTAGACATACAATTTTTCGGTTAAAAGATATTGTTTTCACCCTAAGGCACAAAATCATTAAGTCATATAATATGAATGAAATTTCAGTGCGAATTCAAATATTACTTCTTGAGCCTAGTTGATTTACACTGCATATCAACATTGGCATATAAGACATGGAATAGTTTTTCTTAAATGGAAATTTTGAGAACATTGATCTGTCTTAATGGGAAAAGTATTACTAGACTGCTATGATAAAACGGTCAGTTTTTGTTTCTTAATAACGGTACTAGCTTCTATGGTTAGAATTTAATATGATTAGAATAGCCTCTGTATTTGTGCTGGATAATATTATTATATCATTTTTTCTGTAATGCTTTTAACGATTTTCTTCTCCATCAGTTTACCATACCGTTATGATTTTGTGAAAATTGGTTGAAATCTGAAGGTAACCTGTTCTTCGCATTATTTGTATTTCCATTTTTCATTTATCTTAGATTTCACCATTAAATATGAAACAACATGCTAAATTTTACTGAACGTCTCTTTGATTCCCAATGTACAGTATTGTAGTTGAAGATATAAAGGGTATATATGAGTGTATATGATATGAAGATAGTTAATTTGATTGCTTCATGTTAACTATAAAATAAGCAAAGCAACAGAGAATCTTTATTACAAAATTATTGTAATATGTTCCAAATACTCTGCTTTATCTTAAAAACCAGAAACGTATCTTTCAAAAGTGTAAACATCTTTTGTGGTACATGAAGTCATTTAGATGTTTCAAATACAGCAACTTTGCTATCAGAAAGTATTTATTTTCAAAAGAAATTGTAACTGAAAATAAGTAGTCAATGAATGTACACAACACAGAATGAAATTATGAAAAATTCTGTACTTAAGGGTCAGAACAGGATAAGTCCACTTTTGGCCAAGACGTGATCACTGCAGTTTTGTACAGTATTTGGAAGGTCTTACACACTATTTGGATGCTTCTTGTTGTGAACATATTAAATAATGTTACAAAAGTAAGTCTATTATGTGCTTTGTCCATTGATTTTCTATGTGGAAAGAAGTCGTTTGTTTTCTCAGAAACAAGGAGTTGTGATTTATGCGGTTCTGGCTCAGATATATTAAAGGATTTTCATGATCTAGCCATCAAATGAAAGACGACAATCTGCTCTTAATTTTCGTGTGTCCAATGGTACATCTACACACATAATAAGCCAGCCATCCTCTCCACGAATCCGCTTTTCAGGAGCTACTTTATGCATATCTACATGGGATTTAAATTCTTGTATTTTCCACATGGATTGAGAACTACCTTTAAAATCGTTATAACGTTTGTAAAAATTGGTGTTAGAGAGAAAAACTTGATGATATGACACTTAACAAAAAAATACAATAAAACATAATTTTAAGTGATCAAAGTAACCCCGATGACGGTAGCAGAATAAATAGAGTTCGTATATTAAATAAAGATAAAAAAGAAGCATTAAAAAAAAGCAGAGACAGATACAATCATTAAAGGATGTTAGGAATAATATAGATATATTGGTTAACTTTGGGATATGCTTTATCGTATATCAATTATATTCAAAAATCGACTTTTTTCATTCAGATACACACAAGTTTGGATGTTACTATTGAAAATTACGTACGAAATATATGAAATTTAGTTTCCATAGAAATGCTTCCAATTGGTGAATTTTTATTGAAATTTTAACTCTCATAATTTATTCACTTGCTTTATAGCATAGTTTGACTCACACTCAGCCCCAGAAGTAAGGAAATCCTGTAAGAGATAAAATAAGGAAATTAAAAACGATAGAAAAAAGCTGAATAATTCACAAATGTTTAAATGCCTATCGATAAGCAGTTAAATATGAATTTCTACATTAGTTAATGCAATGTTTCTCATATGTTCCAGGATCTGTAGTGATATTACCGAGTGTTCGCAGCTCAATTACTAGAGTATTAGTTTCGTATTCGGGAAATCCTGAGCTCTAGATAAGTGGCCGATAATCTGACCGAGGTTTTTCCAAAGTTTTCTCAGTTACCATAGACCAATAATTAATTATTACTTATAGAAGGCTCTGGTCGACTCGTTCGTTTATCCTCTCGTCTATCCTATCCTGCCTTGGTCTATAATAAGGGTATAAATATTATAAATACATTTAAAAATAAATTCAGATTCACTGTTATATTAATATTGCTTGACTTTTCTTTCGGATTTTAAAGACTATGTTATCCGTAAAATGTGTGCAACTAATACTTTAATCATTATGACTAGCTTCTTAAAGTACCTACTTAAATATATGAGTCCAATGCGAAATTGAAAAAAAGAGTAATTGGAATATCACCTTTTCACTTTCAATTAAATAAAAAATTGTGTAATTTATTTTAAGAATCTTTGATAGTATTTTGGTTTTCAAAATACACCTTCAGCTTTATCTTCAGTATTTTCGTTTTAATTGTAGATTAAAGATTAATGTAAACATTATTTCTATCCTAGCAATAACTAACTGAGTAAATGTTTGATTGTATTGTCCAAACAAAAGATTTTAAAAATGTTTTAGACTTCAAAATTAGTAATTAAATACTCAAGATTTCATTCCGGTCTTTTCATTACCTACTCAAACGCATGGATTTACATGTTATTAAATTGTAAACTTAAGAAACAGAAATAAGATGCAAACAGCTCTCCGTTAAACTTTCTGAACCTTCTATATTTCAAGTTTGGAGTCATGGAAAATTACTGTAACAGTTATGCTACAACAGAATTCTATACAACACAGTGATATTTGCTAAATAATACTAATTATAAAAATTGTAGATAATAATACCATAACTAATAATATGTGTATGTATTAGAACCTTAATAATATGAAACAGGTTGACAAGAAATCCTTGAAATGCCATTACTAGTAGCCTATTGCGTCTTTCCCCTTTGCATTCGATGAGTTGTTTGAACTTCGGCTAAACGCCTAAGATTTTGGATTTATTTCTCTGATGTTGGATAGTTGTTTTCAGACTTCAATCTACTTACCGAATTAAATTAGTGGAGAGAAGTCAATATTAATTGAAACCAGAGACCTTTATTTTAAAGTCAACCTGAATTATCAATCACCTCTTGAGGCCTCATATTACATATCGATAAACTGGAAACCTTTATTTAAATGTAAATGATCTTCCATTTATAAAAGCGCTTATGTTATCGTCTAAATTGTCAGCTGTACTGTAATTCTTTCATATACCTGTGAATTATATAGTTCAGGTCCATTATGACAAACATAAATAGGAAAGATAGCGGCCACGGTTGAGGTATCAACCCACTATTGACCTCGACAAACTGGAGATAGTTGCAAGTAGGACTCAAAACTGCTAACTTTTGCAGCATCGTTCAAAAATCCACTACCGTAATCATTGGACTTTAGTGTATCTTTCTCAAAACTTCAGGTTACTATCAGAAATGACTTAATTCTCAAATACATTCAAGTCTTAGCTCTAGGAGAAATTAACGTAATGTTTTCGTAAGATTCTACTTTTGGAGAACTATTCAGAAGCTTGACATATATCTTTTTCTTTTCAAACGTTTTATAAAATCATGAACTATCCGACATTATCATGCTTGTAAAATATAGCTTAAGAAGATTATTTTTAACTTTCAATTATAATATCAACCTTACGAGCACCCAAACAACCCACATAACTTTTAAACATTATGTGTTGTAAAGAATCATATTTGCTGAAAGGTGACGTAATTTATAGTTACATATACCCTGAAGAACATATGGTCCAAGGATTACACCAGAAAACATATAACACATATAATTATTTATAAATTTAATATATAAGTAAACTCACCCCACATGAAGTTAGCTGTCTGCATATTCTCTCCTTGGCCTCTCTCACGTAGTGGAGCATATCCTTGAGGGTAAGGCCTTGGGACTGCAAGTGCTACGCACACCATCAAGGCAAGAAGTGCAAAAACCTAGATGAAATGAATGAATATAATGACTTTAAAACAAACTATGCTAGTGGAATGCATTTTAAGCTACATTTAACAAATTATATAGCTTTACCTACATCATTAGAAAATATAAACAAAAACATATTTAGAATTATTTTAAATAAAAGAAGGAAAGCAGTTGGCTCCTTCAAATTTATCTTTGAAAGTAGGAAATAATATAAACTGGAAAATAAACTAATAGATATTTGTAAATCCATAGATACTGTTTGCAGTCATTGTATTGTTTTCAAATTGTTTCTATAAAAATGAATGTCAGTTTAGACTCGACTTATCCCAATCTAATACTGTAAATTATGGTTGCCATTTCTAAAACTTAGATTATAATTATATCAAAATTATTTTAACTACCAGATTATAAAGTTGAGTATCAATACTGTCCTGTGAATGAAAATTATCTTTTCATATATTTCAAAAGAAGGAATATAAACGGATTGACAGAAAACGAAACAAAGAAAAAGATTAAAACTAATTACAAATAATTTGGCATTAGAGTAGTATCTCCGTAGTCCGACACAGATCTCAATAATTCGACAAGACCCACGTCCCATATGTGTCGGATTACTCTAATGCCAAATCACTTCTACTTTAAAGTACGTATTTACTATGACCTATATAATAAATAGATTGTCAACTGTGAAAATGATTGCAAAATACGCTAGGAACAAGTAATATGTATAAAGTAATTGATACATATCACGAGAATAATGTCTTTGGAAAGGAAACGATGTAAGAGTTAAATATTAGGTTAGTTACGAAATATTACGTTTACTTCGAATAAAACAAAAATAACTAAATAACCAGCATCGAACAAAGATTCAGAACAAATTCAGAAATTAAACTGAAATTACTTGCAGTTCGAAAAAGATATATTTTTTAAAAAATATAACAAACATAGAGCGAAGAAAATCGAACAGTAAATACCATTAGTTTGTTTCGTGATAGTCACTAAAGCCGGCTGAGAAATACTAATTATAAGAAAAAGCTTTATATGAATTAAAAAAGGAGAGTATTTTCAACAGAATTACCATTCGTAGAAAAGTAAGGCAGGGATATATGCTATTCATTTTTTTGTCACATATCGAAAGGACATCGTCAAATGAATAATACTAGAAACAAATTAGGAAAACAAACTAATATAAAACGGATTAATCACTGATCGTATACTCAAGAATCTCGCTAAAGAACAGCTGGAGAGATAAGCGAGAGAAGAAGAGAACAAAAATATTTTGACAACAAAAAAGTTGATTCTTAACACCAAAGAGAAAGAAGAAAATTGTGATATTTTTTTACGACAGAATTTCCCTCAAAGGATCTACAGTTTTTTTAATAGTGGTGACGTTCTGTATATTAGTAATGTTATAGATAATAAATTACAAATTTACATAGCAGTTTGTCTTCTTATTTCTGCCATTAATTAATATTTAATTAAATAAATAATTGACGAAATAATAGAAATACAGTTTCATTTTCTCACCATAAATTATGCACTGCATTATTATAGTAATTTAGTAATCGAAAAAGCCTAATCTTTATTTCGTTTATATGTTCATGTTGACAATATGTAAGACATATGTAAGACAATAGTAAACCAAATTATTTGCAATTAATTACCCGCTTTACGATAATTACAAATAATTATAATATGACAAAAGGAAATAAGGGATTAAACTGTAAATACTGAAGTTATAAAACTTATCACGATACAATACCTTTGCGAACATTTTAATCTGTTTCACTGCTACTGTTTCAAATAACAATTTATTTTGTTCAAAACTACAATGCATTCCGTACTATATATATAATTATATAACCTTGATATCACGTAATGTGGTGCAATGTTCTGGAACAATGATATATTAGTAATTTTGTCAAACATAGACATTCAAATTTTCAGTTCCATTGAACTGTAAACTTCAATATTACTGTGAAGTTGCTTTGGTTTATTTAATTAGTGGAAAAGCATTCTAACCGTGTAGGAGGAAGTAAAGGAACAATCTTTTTTGAGTCATCTTGATCCAAAGTCAATTATTGTAGAATAAATTAACCAAATTATATTATAGAATTAATTGATATTCTAAATTTATTATTATTATTATTATTAATAAATACAAATATGTAAAATATGCGTATATAGTATTAATATGAAGGAGATATACGTAAGAAAACACTTTAGCAGGTCGTGTAAATCTGTAAGAGTATGCAAGATCTTCCTCCTATTATTTACCTCTAATAATATCGAGATTTTATGTTTATAAGTTAATTTTTTTCATAATTTTTCTTTTAAATAAACTTATGTTTCATAAGCGTATAAATATAAATTTATCATTTTTTCTGAAATTATACAAACAACAACATGAATGCTCAATTTGAATGCATGTATGAACAACCCATCGTTATTCATTTCCACATTTTGTTTTCAAATGTAAGTGGATTCATATAAATAACGTACATAAAGACAGACAGAGAGACAATCTTTATTTTTTTCATAGATCAAGCAAGTCTGTTACAGGAACAGAGTTGAGAGGGCATAATATGGGGAGTATTTACTTATCTTGATGCTGAATTTTGTCAATATTCGGTGTAGAATTGAGACTTTCACATATATACGTACATAAACAATAACACCTCGATCTTGATATGACATCAACGTTTGTATATTAACAGTTAGCAGGAGGATGAGGTTGCAACATCTCCGAAATTTTGAATTTATTTAAGGCCTTTAGGCAACTGTGGCTCAGATTGAATGGATGATGATGGGAGAATTGGTGGAATGAAGAAAATAGGAGAAACGGAAGAACCTCACCAAAACCCACGCACATGCTATTGTCCACCATAAAGCCCACAATCATGTATGAGCTTGGATCGAACCAGGGGCGCCAAGTACCACTAATCCACCGTATCACATACCTTCTCTTCCTTCAATAAATCGCAGTATTCGGGCAAAATGCCCATATTACGTCTTTTGTGCGTTTTCAAATAGTGTTCAAAAAATTAACGAAAAGTTATATGTAACGGTACACAAAGAATAAAAGGATTTTCACGAATTACGCAAGAACAGCTGGATGTATTACAGCCAAACTCTGTATTCTGGTAGAGTGGACAATCCTCCATGTGTTACCAGAACCAGAACTTTCATATTGTTACCGTTTCCATGGAAACGAGACTCAATTACCAAATTTTACATTTGCGCCTCATGGGAAAACATTTTCGGCTAATTTGGTTCAAACTTGTCATGATTCTATAGGACTCAACGCTTTAGACTTGATTCACATCAATAACATAAAATGATTTACCGTTTCCAAGGTAACGAGACTGAATTATTAAATACACTGTTACGTAAGATCAATGAGCCGATAGCAGCCAAACGTTACATAATGATATAACCATAACTAAAGGAAAGGCATCCAAGGGTCGCAGGCCTCTCTGTTACATTGCATTTGTAGGGAAAAGGAAGGTGTTTAAGGGCCGAAGGCCCCTCTGTCATATTGCATTTATAATCAACGATAAGGCTCCTAGGGACAATAGTAAAAATCCGTGACGCCACTTAGTTACGGCGGCCATTTTGAAAAAAATATTTATATTTTAATATCTCGGGTTCTAATTGCTGTTTGAAGATAGAATAAATGATACCTTACTCAGGATCGCATCCAAAAGTAGAAAGCCCAATCAGAATAGAAAACTATGTGACGGCACAAAGTACAAGCCGCTATCTTCCGAAATAATTAAATTTTACATTCCATTAATCGTATCAAGATTGAATAAAGAAGACATAGCTTAGTAAGGTACCTGGGACCTTATGGATCTATGTTAATAAGGAAAACACGTGACCTCACATACATTCTAGCTGTCACCTTCAAAAATATTTACATTTGAATATTTCGAAATTTAATGGTCGCTTCAATATGAAATAAACAATGTCTTGCTCATAATTGCATTGGTGAAAGGAACCTAGAATCACAATGGATAAATGTGACGTCACAAAGTACGCTCCCGCCATCTTGAAAAAAATAATTAAATTTCAATATTTCGCATTTGAATAGGGGTATCGACGTGGAATAAAGAAACTATATTATGCTAGTTAAACTTTACGTGCTTAAGGAAACGTGTAGGATCTTGGGAGGTAAAGCGTTCTTGTCCCCTGCCCAGAAAATATATTTCCACACCGGCAACCTATAAAGCGTACTGTTTTCCTACGCCCACCGTACTTCTATTTTATTTACTTGGATGTAAAATACTATCATTAAAATTAATTTGTCTCTGCGACGAGATCATTACTTCCGTCAATCTGTTTAGTACTACAAACGTCCTTCAGCTCAATTTTTTGTAGACATCCCCAAAGATCCTAGTTATACTTAGCATATGCTTGGCACTTGGTCAGTCATTCCACGTGAAATCACCAAGGGGCATATATCTGGACCATTTAGTTTTACCTCATATTTTCACGACAGGTTGTTGACCTACTGACCAGCTAAAAATTGAAATTACTTCTTTTTCATCTTTCGCCATCTTGAAATTAGTTACGTGTTCCACCGCCACGTGCAAAAGTAAGCATTTCCAATGGTTTGGGAAACCGGCTCTTCTGTACATTCTATTACACATAGAGGATTCCATTCTCCACTATTGTAAAATAAACACAATGCAAGGTGAGTATTTCATGATTCGGGTTTTGTAAAGTTCAAATTCGCTATTCGAGTGACCAGTTTGACCAATTTTTAAAATATCATAAACTCAACAAGTGGAGGAATCCAGTCTGGAGACTACATGTAAGGTACCACAAGGCTGCAGCACCGAGTATTCTATTTGAATTTTAACGATCTGTGAAATATTGCGGCGAAACTTTCAACCGATACCTTAACCACCTTCATAGCCCTCGTAGTTTCTAAGTTATAAATTGCCCTCCAATCGCTAGCATCGACCCCGCAATGTGTATAATCTACACGGGTATGAGCTCGTCTCACTACACCTTAACAACTTCCTAGCCCTAGTAGTTCCTGAGTTGAAAGTTAGGCAGACAGACGGACAGAGCCGTTCTATTAGGCTTCACAGCTCTTGCTGCGAAGCCTAAAAGGGTGTGAAATCAAATGTTTGATGATTGTGTTCAAAATTTATGCATAAAATAAACGAAGCTTGAGTAAATAGTCTTTCTGGTGATACTTTGCTTCAAAGTTGCAACATCTACGAAAATTGTCAATTACAAGGTTAATTATCTGAAATGGGCCAACACCAGTAAATCTGAAATTCTAGCTCTGGCTACTATTCCTATTGGTAGGTAATAAAACCTGCTAGTTTTATTTTTGGTCTCACAATGGGTTTTCTTTTGGACTCAAATAGAATCAAATTGATAATTCGTAGAATATTACTCTAAGAGGCTAGAATTGACCTCTTCCAGGCTCAGCCCAACACAATTTGTATACGGGGTCACTTAAGAGATAAAATGTTGTTATTAACAGCTATATAGACTGTAAAGTTCATTCTGTTATTCCGTCGCTCCTTACTTCGGATTCCCGGGCCATGATCGCCCTTTAAGATGGTTCCGGAATCATTCCATTATGTTATTACGTAATAATAAATACAATCGTAGAAAGATGATAAGAATACAACACTTTCTGCAGCTGAAACTATGTGGGTATTTTCCGTCATCTGAGGTATCATAGAATTGGTATTTGTTTTTTGTTTTTTAGAACGAATGGATCGCTCGGAGTGTGTGCATGGTTGGAAATTTTGAAGTTAACGTCGATTTTCCTCGAGAGTAACAGCCACTATCACAAAGGAAATGTTAAGTGGTAGTATGGAAGTTCGTAATGAATATTTTTTATGAATAAAATTTCCTCTAAACTCTCACCTTCTAGGAAAACGGACCAGTATTTGGACCTAGCTTATTCTTGGCGATCATATTGTATTTTTCTCCAAAATGGTTTAGACCTACATCAAAAGTTGTTGTAACAAATTGTCTTCACTTTTTTATGCTGAACACTTTTTGTCAAATAAACTTTCATCTAACGTCGTCGACGTTGTTCCAGATGGGAGCACATTAGACCCATCTTGAATTCCATCATTGTGCTGGCCGTCAACGTAAGTGGGCACCAGCATAAAATAATAATATTTAAATTATTTCTGCCTATTAGTAACAAAATTATAGTTATTTCATAAATGAAATTTTATACAACATTTTTTTTGTCAGAACCTCAAGAAAGTAATTTGAACCTGTGAGGTTATTCCACGCATTGCCACGTGGAATATATATTGTAACAGAAATACTACTAAGAACCATGAAATGAAACTTACAGGTTTTGTTAACTACCAATTGGACAAGCAAAAACTAGAATTTCACGATATTTTTGTGATATTTAGCCTTGAAATCGACGATTTTCTTAAATGTTCCAGATTTGGAGAGAAAATATAACCACGAAGCCTGACCTTTTACTCATGCTTTGTTTTACCAAGACAGACTCCTCTCAATTCGTATTTCTTGTAACACAATAGCTAATAAATGGTTTCACATGATTTTTATTTTATAGATTTTAAAATTGGTAAAAAGGGTTGGTCAGATAACAATATTGGAGCTTTTCAAAACCTTACTAGTGAAACAATATTCTTCCAGATATTTACATTTCCTGAAATTTTGTTGTGTCTACTTTAAAATAGTTCAGAATGGATTTTTCCGTATGTGTTGTAAAATGTACACAAGACCTTGTTCCCAGATCACTGAAAACAAATTGCTGCGTCGAAACATGTTCTTAATTCCATAATAGGTTGCACATGAGAAGAAAATAATACCAATTTGGAGCAGGGCTGTGAAAACATAAAAATTTACAAAACGGCCGGGCCTACGTTCTTTGGTAATTTCTGTGATGTTATATGCTATGGCTCTTCGAGTGACACTAAGAAACGAGCATGTTAGTGGCACGTACGGCACGTATATATACAGCTAATTTCGCATCTAGCGAACTATAAGCCCGATTTTGATGCTTGAACTTGCATTTGAAAGCGCTGTGCCATACTAAGACACAGGAAAAAATTGGGTCGTTAGGACCTCCCTGGGACTCCTAAGGCGGTTAGAAAAAATTCAAAATTTCACATTTCTGATGATAGCACTGAACCCAGACCACGTAGGCGGCTGAAACTTCCGGCGTCGTAATCTACGCTTCAATATCTTTCAAACGGTGTTTTACACGTCACAATCGGTGAATGGGTTCAAAAGATATGAAATTTTTTAGCCCAATCACAGAAATTTCACAAATGATAGATAAGGGTCTCTGTCATTCCGTATGTCTTTTTGCTTTAGAAGAAAATGGTTGGTACCAGAGGGGGTTGGAGGTCAATTGCGAATCTTGTAGAGGCAAATTGATGTTTATTTTTATGTAGGAGTGACCGTTTTCGAGATACGAACCCTACCATGGTCCAAAATCGACCTTTTGTATGAAGACTATGCACTTTTTTAATATGCAGCCTTACAAAATAAGTGATACCAGTACAAGGGACCCCTTCGGGGTAAAGGGAAGAGTGACGCAAGAATTCTACTCACAAAAGTAATATGTTTCGTTATATATTTCTGTGTACCTTTATCAGTACAAGAACCCCTTCGGGGTAAAGGGAAGAGTGACGCAACAATTATACTGACAAAGAAGTTATATACATTTTGTGAGTGACTTTCTTTGTGTCACTATGGGAGAAGTAAGGATACTAAATCTCTTAATTTTATTACAAAGGAATCACTTCCGAAATAGTGACACAAAGAAAGTCACTCGCAAAATGGATATCACTTCTTTTTTTTAGTAGAATTCTTGCGTCACTCTTCCCTTTACCCCGAAGGGATTCTTGTACTGATAAAGGTACACAGAAATATATAACGAAACAAATTACTTTTTTTTACATGAAGGACACTTATATTAATAAACTTATACGAACATAAAGAAAAGAAACACGCAGATTCTTATATGTTAGGTATTAGCATAATTATCAAGCTAGATCCATAGATAAATATGTATAAAGAGAGATAGAGAGAAAGAAAAAGGGAAATGGAGACCAAGAGTAACTGTAATTACTTTCAGATTACTCCACTCATACTCATAATTATTAATTGTTTTCTTGTATTACTTCATTTGAAAGTAATTCAAGTTAACAGAATAATGACTTATTACACTATTTATTTTGTACCATTATCTGATTAGCCATCATAACATTGCGGAAAATTGGTTTTATTTATTGATTAGTCTTTTACTGGATCAATGATTAATTAAAGCATTAATTAAGTTATTCATTATTTCTACTGTAAACATTTCAAGGATCAATACAACTATAAATAATGAGGAAATTGAATCCAATTACAAACATTGATTCAGGAGGATCAACAAATTATACAACAAGCAATATGTTGGGCAAGGTAGGAAGAAATTTATATTTTTCTCTAAACATATTTTTCAAGAACATTAATTCCTTTTAATTGTTTACCTCTAACATTGACATTTTAAAGGAGAAAATTGCTTTCAACAATAAAAAATCACTAGAATTTAAATTAGCCTATTTTTGCATTTGAAGAATGTCCTTTGAGGTTGGTATGTTAGAAATTAATTGTTAAAATAGTGGTTTCTATATTCATTTGTTTAGACATTTATTATTAATTTCATAACAAACATGTCATGCTGAGATCAATTAACTATCTATAGATCCAATAGATCCAAAATCCAATAGATGCTGCTTGGTTATCCAAGGGTAGTGCCTTCGATGCTCTGGGAAGGAAGAAATATTTTGCAGCTCCCTTTTAATTGTAGATTCTATCCTTAACAGGTATTTTTCTTCGTATGCAAGCTAATGGAAAACTACCGTGAGCCCACTTTACTCATATACCTTAGATTCACAAGAGTACCTTCGGGGAGAGTGCCCATCACCATTATAAATTTGGCATACATATTGAGAGATAACACTGAAAATTGAAGTAGTAGGATAAAGTCTCATAATTTGTAACGACATGTAAATTGTAGTACGACTTGCATATTTGTCAAACAGTTTACACAGTGTCGCTACCAAACACATGTGACAGCAAACAAGCTCAGGGTAGAAGCCCTACAACTCAAGAAAAATGCTGTTGTTAAATTTTCTATCGTCATAAGCAATGATTTGAATGAGCTAATCCACCACACAGTCACAGATATATATATGAATTTTATTGCATTTACAAACTCGTATTCCTAATCTCAAATTTTAATTGTATGAAGAGTAATATTTTATCAATTAATATGTTTTATCTTTGAGGCACAAAGTAGGGTTAAAGTAAAAATTACCATGTCTTCTTAAAGGCACAATCAAGTTTTTTCTAAAATATACCACTTAAAAGACTTCATCAACAAGAAACCTGAAGAATGGTAAGAAAGCTGCAGCTGTTGCCAGCGACAACTCAACTAGTTGGTGACGTCGTGACTCAGTGGTAGAGCGCTCATCTCTGGTACGTGGGGTCTCTGGTTCGAACCCGGCTCGTTTCATGTGAGCTTTGTGGTGGACAAACTTTCAGTGCGTGGGTTTCCTCATGGCTCTTCCGTTTCCTCCAATTTTCTTCATTCCATAATTCTCTCATCATCCATTCGGCCTTAATCAAAGTTGCCTGAAAACCTTAAATAAAATCCAATTCAATTCAACTAGCTGGCATTGCATTTATTTGCGAAGAAACGAAGATTGAAGATATGATCCAGTGTTTGAAGTGTATCGTCTGGTTTCATACCAAATGCGTGAAAGTAAGTGCAAAGAAGAACATATTTTCTTGTAACTAGTGCAGAAGGGAATACAAGTGGCTGATGCTTGGAATAATATACGTACTGCGTTAAAAAAAAAACATAGTTTTGTTTCTGCAATCAAGACTAAAATTCCGAAAACTCTCATATGCCGGGTATATTACAAGCTATGTCACAAGTACATAAGCATTATCATCTTATGATTTTCATCTTATATTTTTCCTTCTAAACTTCCATTTTACTACTGGTCCAATTTATAATCCTAGTGGTGCAATTTAGAAGACCTTTTTCTAAATTTACCACTTTACATAACAGTTTCTAACCCATCACACGTGTACTTTTGAAAATGGGTATGTATGTACCCAAAGGACCAAGTTACAACATGCAGTCCTTACATTTCACTAATCTACCATAGATTATGTATAAATTAAACTAATGTTGAAAGTGATACAATGTATAAGGCTTCCCCTATTTCTAAAAATTTAAATTAATATTATTATTAATAATAATAATAATTAAAAACCAGTTCAGGTAATCTATGGAATCTATCCTTTCCACAGCATTGAAAAATCCTCTGGGTGCACTTGCACGATATAGTTCGTAAAGCTTTTGATATATTTCAATTAGGATGAGCGACACTTGGTTTCAAATCGACAAGTGCTTATGGTCCGAAATATTCGAGTTTTGCAATAAAACCAAATGCTACTGGATAATCTTATCTCCATTTTGTATGCATATCTTTTCAAATAATTTTAACTACATAACCTAACGGAAATAAAATTAAAATGATGAATCTGACTGATGAATTATAATCATGAATAGTTCCAATTCTTATTAGATTAAAAAAAATCTCAATTGGACAATTAGCTTTCAGGTCAAAATTACACAATATAGCATTTAGCTTCAAATATCATAAAAGTATTTGTTAGTATTTTGCTCTGTAAGTCAATGATAACCAAAAATTCCTACGCTGCATATTTCTGCTTTTCGTCTAGTTAAACAATGAAACATTGTTATATGCCAGTTTGAGCCTCATGGCTCTAAATTTGACAGGTAAAATTTTGTGTTCATATGTTTTACAAAAAATAGTTTGTGAACGTCTTCAAGAAAAGCGCGAATCCACACTCATTGTAACAGATATTTGTGTTGTATCCTCGTCCCAAAACTAAGCTAGCCAGTGTGAAAGTTGATTAATCAATGAACATAGTCAAGTCAACTAATATTTTTCAGCATACTCAGAAATTTGTCAGCAATCTGAAATTTTACTGTTTGTTGTAGGAGAGGCCATAAATATAACAAGTCTAATGTTTGCTGACGGATTTTAGGCAAACGCAGAGAAATGGTAGTCATATGTTTTCTTATATATGGATCCATTCATTTGGATAATCTCCTTTTCATTTCTTGCAATTAAAATGTATTTAGCTATAGTCTGGTCCCTCTTTACTATATGGTACTTGTAAAGTAACTTTAATAAAACAAAGTGTGTTAAGAAAGAATGAAGATACCTCTGAAATATTTTTAATTACTTATCATTCACACGTCATCTTAGAATTATTATGGGACTACAATATTACAAGTTACTTCTTCAGATTACCTTATCATATAATATTGCAAGTACAGCTATGGACATAAAGATTGTCGCATGTCTTTAGAGATTATTTCCCAAATTCCCAGCTATTTTCCTCGCAGAGGGAAATTTCCCACAGTTGAGGGAAGTTCCCTGACCTTGAAAAATATGAACATAATCCGACACTAAAGTCCATTGCAGAACAATTGTGATATACGTATATTGTAATTATTTTCAGAAATAAATAAGGCCTTACAAATCAAAGAGAAAATTTAAAAATAATATCAATAAATTAAACACTGAATGTCATATTAATCCATAGTCTTACATTGGAATTTAGTAAAACACGTATTGTTTTTCGGTTAATAGGATGGATCAGTGGTTATCGTGCTCGACTCTTAATGGATTTTAATTTTGTCATGGGTTCGAATCCTGGCCTTTGATCATATTTTGTAATTGTAGATTAATATAGATAATCTTCACTTTTATCATTTTTTAAGTTTTATATCTAATTCAACTATGATACTTTTATATTTTACTGTTAATTTTACAGTTATTTCAAGAAGCTTTCTACAATTCTTAGTTAGGAAACGTAATCTGAAAACTGATGGGTTTCTCCTTAGAAGAACCTAAGAATGTAATGTGTGTCCAAAATGTTCATGAATAAAACAATTTAGTGATTGCTGATTTTATTTGAACACTAGTTTTAATTGCCCCTGCTCTCCTGACAAAATAATAATTAATGAAATCAGAAGCTTCAAGTTACTTCTTGAATTTAGGTCATATTAGGTTGGTTTACCTAGCAGTTGGGGCTGTTGGGGCGTCCCATTTGGGTTACCAACACTTCTATTAAATACTGCTGGTAGCGATAATACAGAGTAATCCATATAAACCTTGAAATTTCAATTACTTATTTATTACTTCCTTGTGGAAGTGACAGTGAATTTGAGATTGCATTGTACTGTCGAATTGGCTCCAGCAGAATCCGTTTAGGGGCCATCGCTGAAATTAAAATACGATTATCGTCCATCCTATTAAAAAAGTTGAACAGTGAAGGCCTACTACATAGGCTTTATTTCTGTGGCCTATGCTTTACTATTTCTACTCTACATACTACTTCCACGGATAACGCTGCTTTCGGTCCGTTAGTAGCAAAGCTATAGCAAAAGGGACCTTCTATTCTCGCTCAAGGTGTCAGTCCGTCCGCCCGTGGCTAGAAATTAAATCTCAGGAACTACAAGTTGTTGAAGATGCTTGAGATGTCGTTGGAAAAGTCTTAGACCAGCTGAGAGCCCCTGGAACCGTTTGATTGGTGCAGTGGTTCAGTATTGCCAGCCCATTTTCTATAAAAATCAATTGTTCAAATTCTTTATATCAGTTAAACCTACCTGTACCAAACTTGCCATTAACATTATTCAACGCAATGCAAACATACTGAGGGAGTATACGATGCCAAATATTCTCACTTACTAATGTTGTCAGCCTATTTAGTGTGGGAGTGTGGGGTTGGATGTCTGCCCAGGGATTAGGTTTCTTACACAGGATTGAAGGTCATTTAACAGGTGAACAGTATATACATATCCTTAATAATGTAATGCTGTCATTTATCCGTGACCTTCAACCATGTGAAGTAATCACTATGCAACATGACCGGGCATCCATCCACACATCAAAACCAGTACTACGCTGGCTTAGGGAACAACATGACGTTCACGTTTTAGATTGGCCTGCTCACGCAGCCGATCTGAATGCGATCGAACATGTGTGGTCTGAGGTCAAGCGAGTACTGAGTCAAAATTGGCCTCATCCTCCTCCAACAACTCAAAATGCTCTCTGGGATTTAGTGCTCGAAGCGTGGGAAGAGGTAGCAGAAAGAGAAGGATTTTGTGAAGGTCTTTTTAACAGTATAGAGCAAAGGATTCGTGCTGTAATTGTGGTAACTGGTCGCGTTACTAAATTTACTTATAATCAGCCCTTTTCAAGGCTAAATAAACTTATCCGTATCCCTGTTGTTTAATCTGATAAATATATACAAAACAGACGAATAATAAAATATTAAAAACAAAACATAATCTGGATGGGATCGATTCAGCGACCTACCGCATTACTGTCGAGCTCGTTACCACTACTCTAATTATCCAATCGCGTATAACGTTTTGTTTTCTGCACCACTTTCGAAATGAGAGAAATTAAGATATCTGTTAAGCTTTCTGAAATTAAACATGAGTAATTCTTTATTTTTCATATGTAATGGATGACTAATAACTTTTATGTTTAGAGGTATCTATAGTTAAAATAATTTATTAACCACTTGCTTATTGCAATATA
>JAGDQP010015243.1:22547-43228 GCA_022664845.1 Lepisma saccharinum | reverse complement strand
TGAAAGGAGAGAAGGAAAGATAATGACAATTTATTTAAATACCTTTTGCTTCATTATCTTTCTGGGACGAAACTGTACGAAAACAGGAGAGGAAGAAACGCTTAAAGAAGGTGGTCTGATATCCGATATTCTGCTTTCAGAAATTGCACAAGAAATCCCAGCACGTATCGTCATTTGAAAGAATCGCACCAGATTACCATTTTAGCCTTGAAAACTATATATATATATAAATGAATGAATGATGAATGTGTAGGGGTTGCCCTGCTGAAATGAAGAAGGAAGCCAATGGGAAAAGAGTGGATGACGACACAAAAACCATTTAAATGCTAAGCAGTTTTAAGGAATCTTTACGGTACTAATTGCGAATAATTAATTTGCCAAAAAAGACAAAGATGGGGGAAAAGAAAAGTGAGAGAGAGAGAGATGGGGGAGATTTGAAAATGAAGACAACTGTATAAAAGCAAGAGACGAAAGAGAAGTGGAAAAACAAAGATAAAATGAAATACGTAATAAGAAGAAAAGGCACAAGGAGAAAGCTTAGCTACTCATTTATCCCAGACTGAGAAAGAGATACACACACAGAGAGAGAGAAATCACCTTATCTCTATGGCAACACGGAATTTCGTCTTTTGCAAAATAGATCACACAACTGCAGCATAAGAGAAATATAACTTCACTGTGTGGTGGAACTTTCTTCTTATTTTTTTTTCTTCAAATAAAATCTCTTCTGAAACCTTTCTCCTTGTAATATTTCACTACTGCCTTCATTTCATCCACCAATGATTTTTTGTTTTCATTTCTTTAAAAAGAAGAATTTCTAGAAAATGAAAAAAGAAAAGCGCAAAATTAAACTTGCCTTGCCTTCAGGAAATTGGCAATAATTTAGTTACACAGTGTATTACCATAATTCGAGATGAGAAGAACTGATATCTACGTACGTTTCTTTGAAACAAAATGTGTACTTGTCTTTTCGCTTTTTTTACTGTTCATTTTTTCCTCTTCTATTTTTGTTATTTCTGGATGCAATTATTATTCAGAAAGAAATGCAGATTGTTTAGCACAAAGCATCTCAAAAGATGATAGATACAAGTGCTGCAGACTTCTGTTTATAAAATGTAACCTCTATTACAACTCAGTTGAACGAACTCTATGGTTTACCGAACTCGTAAGTTCTTCGCCACACTACCAAACGTTCGCCATAGGATTCTATCCAGGGCAGCATGAAGCCAGTTTTCATCTCTGGAAAATCTCTTCTAATATTGTCATCCCAACGGCGACTCGTTCTTCCCAACGGTCTCTTTCCCTCGGGCTTTCCAACCACGATGAAATATAATCTTTGCTTTTCACTATTCTTACAATATCAGGTGAGACCTACAACTCACTGATCTGCGTATATATGGCGCTTCACTTAGTATTATCGAGCGACCGTGGCCCAGTGGTAGAGAGTTCGCTTAGCATGCGGGAGGCCGTGGGTTGAATCCCAGCCTGACTTTTTCCCCAGGGTTTTTTCTGTCAGACCAGGCAAATACCAGGATGGTGCCTTCAACTTAGGTCCTCGCCGACACCTTTTCGTATCCTTTCCCCGACCTATCCTGGCCTGAGGCTTAAAAGCCTGAAGGTCATACAATTCAAATTCACATAGTATGCCTATCACCTAATGAACCAATATGTGAGAGGAAGAATTAGATTAATGATTTATTGGTTAGAAGTTGGGCCAATGTCTGTTGAAAACGATGTGTATTTTTTACCTATACGGAAAGTAACATATACCGTATTTTCACCCAAGGAATTCACCAGTGAAATACGTTCACATATTTAATGAATATCCTTTATAATTACACCTAAAATTAAGACTAAGTCAACGTCGAAATTTGAATTTCATAGTGGGTCCGGAACCTCCGAATTCTTTTCCTGATACGTTCTTCAGAAGAGGGACATGTTCTAGCTACGCCACGCTTACAAATGTAAGTTTTCCACGATTTTTCAAATCAAGTGAATAGCACCGCGCAAGTATCTAGAATAGAAGCCCTCCTCAGTATTCATCACTTTGCTCCATTACATCGCAGAAGTTGGACTTGCAGAGGGATGTCATCCTTCATTTAAAATCAGCTTAGGTCGAAATGCCAGTGAAACCCTTAAATTTCTGAAATACTCAACTCGTTGGCTGACATCGTCACTCAGCGACACAGACTGTGCCAATAAAAAGGCTTTATCAATTTAATTCATGGTACAGGCGTACAGCTATTGCGGAAATGAGAGCTTTCTGCTAATTAATTGCAAAGTTCAATATAAATCATATCAGTATGTAGGTCACCCAGGCAGATTTCATTACCACGTGAACCCTAATGACTCTGCTCATATTTGACGTGAACTCTAAAGTCATATTTGTGCAAACTTTCATTTATAAGTATACGATATTCGTACATTTAAATTCGCTGAACGAGCACGGCATTATAATGCAGTTTTTTTTATTATTAACTTTTACCAAATGTAAGCTGACAAGAATAGCCCTTCCTCCATGAGAACTTCAGAATGGGGGAAAAACAGGAAGGGAGGAACAAAATTTATATATACGCAGCCATTTTATTTTCTCATTTTCCCCCTACGCCAAGTATTAACCCTACCATTAATAATTCCAGTTATGTGGAACACAGTTCTGCTTCACTTACTTACGAAGAGGGTTTCCGTACTGGATGATGAAATGCATCCTGCAATTCCAAAAGCAACCCCTTCTCTGAGCAGGGTTGGAAATTTTTCTAACTGAAAATATCATAGCTAATTTTTTTTAATTGCACCCACTGATATTATTATCATCAATGTCATATTCCTTGATAAATTCTAAGATGAAACTGTTGTTCAATTTCCTTCGTAATTCAGATTTGTACAGACTGACAAAGTGACAATATTCTAATTTCTGTAGCAACTGTATTTCCGTCGGTAAGTTACTTTTCAACAGCAGACATGGGGAGTAGATGACATTGTATATCATTCATCTGCATACTTGCAAACCTAGTTTGTTTGTCCCGGAGTAGAACTATTTCCCTTACAGTGTATCCGTGAAGTAATTGCACAAACTTTGGGAGGTGATTACCTACATCAAACGAAGAAAGAAGTTCCTTTTGAAGAAATTCTAAAATTGTGCTTAGTTTCGGAGCTACATGAGCTCGAAGTCAATACGGCATATTCACAAAAGACGTCATCAAAAGTTCGTTTGAAGAAATTTCGAAACATTTCGTTGCATCCAAATTGGGAAACAAGCCAGTATACCATAGACGATTAAATTACTGTATGGGTATGGTTTGTGCAATTTCCAACACTGCTCCCTGGTTTCCACTTCATTCTAAAGTAAACAGAGAGTTTTCTTCCTTTTCCGCCTTTGCCCACCTCCCCCGACCGTTCTTTGATTTTCTCATCCTTCCAGCTGCTTTCCCGTTGGTTACTAAATCAATAATTCCCCTTTGGCTAGATTAAGAGATAACACATTTAAAAAGATGTCAAGAGTCTATTGTTTTTTTTTATTATTATTATTATTTGTAGCACGACATCATTGAAATATTTAGCAAAAAAAGAGAAACTTCGCGTTAAAGAAAAAATCAGGCACAAAGAAAATCTGAAAATGTGTTTTTGCAAGGCAAGAAGTTCTCGAGGTTAAACACTTTTTCTTTTTTTTAAGCGATCGTGTTTTGTTTTCTTCTCAGTTCAGAGACTTTGTAAAAGGAAGATGAGAAAGGATATGAAATTTTCATGGTTACATCGCGTCTTTCATCTCCTAGCATATTTATCTGCTATTAAGTGTTTTTTTCGTTCGATATTAGATTTTTTGACCCTCTTAAAGCGTTCGTTTAATATGCTGTGATCAAAGCCAAGCAATCTTTTTCTTCTCATTATTGTTTAACCATTAAGGAGAATAGTTTAACGAAGAAAAGGATGACTGGAAGTGTTGCTTTACGCAAGGCATTGAAGTTACTGACTTTCTTCTTTAGTGAGGCGACAGTTACCATGGTTTTTTTCCCTCTCTCCCTTGTACGTTATTAATAGTCAACTCGAAGTTTGCACATTGTGCTGTGATAAGCTTTAAAATGTAAATATCATTGTCATATTACTTTTGAGGATACTAAAGGCCTGCTCCATTTAAAAATGTACGAGGCCAAGACAAAACGTGTGTGGGGAAAGAAGTTGCTACATGACTTTACTAGCTGCAAAATGCACTGTGGCGTCGTTCGAAACTCACTCCTAGTCCTACATCCTTATGCCCAACGAAGGAGTAAAGCCAAAAAAACAACTGAGCATCGACCAAGGCGGCGCACCGTAACATAGTACCTTTAGTCATTCTGTGTAGCATTGTATTCTTACGGTATTCGTGTAGTATGCGTTCTGCAATACACAAAATGTGTTCACGTAGTTTAGATCTACTTCAGGACATGAATGGAATACAATCCAAAACGCCGTAAATCAACCTCAAATGTCCTAACGCTCAAAAGTGACGTCCAAGGTGACTCGTAAACTTAGAATTTGAAATTTCGTTGTTTAATCTCTCTTATTATCAATTTTCTTCCATTTGATATTTTTCGAGTTGAAGATAAGTTAATAACTAGGGACAGTAAAATTTCGCGACGTTCGTCGCACGGAAAAGATAGATGCTCGTTGACACTTCGTGAAAATGTGCTTTTTAAGTTACCAAATAGTGGCGAAATTTGCTCATTTTGCTTCTATCCGCGAATTCGGAGTTCTACTCAAGAAATTATACCATTTATATTTTATTCATGCAGGAAAATAATGCCTAAACAACATAATATCTTTAAAAAAATTCGTTTAAGAATATACCATCGGGTTCTTGTAGCACGGAGAATGTTAGAATGTAATATATTGAATCGTCGATAGATGGCAGCAAATTTGCGAACATGGTTCGCAATCTGGCGGAGAAAAATACGAACTACATGATCACAAGGCCATTTGTCAGGCGGTATTCGTGTAAAGTTTGTTTAAAATTTTTAAAACGTCATTAGAAACAGTGATCAGTTTTAGCTAATTAAATTTATCCTTGTACTCAAGAAATGTTGTCTTGCACTCACGATTTTTAACACCTTTACTCACGAATTTTAAACACTTTTATTAATGTCCCACTCTCTGATATTTACCTAACGCCACAACTCACCAAAACGTTCTCGCCTTGGTGATGACCCAAGTGTTTCAGGATTTTGGGACATTATCATCATTTATCATACAATTTTATTTAAGAGCTTTAGGCAACTTTGGTTCATGCCGAATTGGTGGAATGGAGAAAAGTGGGAGAATCTCGAGAAAACCTACGTACATGGTATTTGTCCACCACAAAGTCCACATGGCAAGAACTGGGATCGAACCAGGGATCCCACGTACCAGTGGTGCGCTCTCTACCACTGAGCCATAGGAGCCCTATTATTTTACTATGTACAAATTTAACACTTGCATTTGGGCAAAACACTTCGCGGTTACCATGGTAATTATCAACAGTACTTTATTTACACCATAGTTTGTTCTTAAATGGTATTTTACCGTTGGGCCGGCAACGTATCAACGGTCTAATAAGTGTATCGCAAGATTACAGTATTATTTCATTACGAAAGTAAATAAGACGAAAATCTCTTGTTATATTTGGTTTGTTCAAATGAAAATGAGCCATTTATTAATTTGCTAACAATCTTTCTGTTTTTTTCTCTCTTTGCAGGCGTCGGTATCGTTCTCATCACGGTGAGTGGTGTTGCGTGGAGACTGACGTCACATGACGCTCCTTCGTGTCGAATGATGCTAGGGTTGGGTGGCGGTGACGATGGAGCCGAACCCAATAGAAGATTTGTGCCTAGGTTACCACCGTCGTACGGGAGACCGCATCACCCTTACGCTGGTAAGTTAACACTTCATTCATTACTTCTATTTTTTTTTTTTTTTAAAAAAACGTTTTATATATAGGAAAAGAGAAACTGAAGTTGATAATTGTGGACCAGCTATTGATTATGGCTGGATAATTTGATATCCGATTAGTCGAACAATTTCTTATTGGGATATTAGAAATCCAATTACTTGTTAAAATCATTATCCGAATATCCGTTTATTATTTTTTGGGGGATATCCGCATATTCGATCAATCAGACATGAATAATACGGATAGTTTTGACAGCACTATTGTCGATATACAAAATTGGAGTTTGGTATGCAGTGTTTCTTCAAGGGGGAGACTCCCCTTACACTTTCCAAAGCACGAGACCGTCTTCGTCGTCTCGAAACGTTCTCATAAACTACTAAGAACAGTTGAAACTCGTCTTCATACAATCCCGGAGGCTAGTTTTATTTTTACAATACAACTGTGAATAGGACTGTCACTAATAAAACCGAGCAGCAATGTTTTACGTACGCGTTCTGTCTTAATAGCATTTGCAAATTGCTACTTGCGAACTGGTAGCGTGGTTCAATCGATAGAGCATTGATTTGCTATCTGGGATATCCGTGTTCGATCCCAGGTGGAGGTCACGACTTTTTTCTTTCATAGGAAATTTTTAAATGATCATAATCATTATTAACATGTGTTTAAAGCAAAGCCCTCTTGTACATTTTTTACACATTAATGCCAAGGCGGTGAAGGCGGGTTAGTTAAAGTCAGGTTATTGTTTATTATTATTACGCACACTAGCAAACAAAGGGCTTCCCAGAAAACATATTTCTTTCTAAGGAACTGAGAATGATAATCAGAATAATGAGTACTATCTTAACCAATCAAAGCTTGAGGTTTCAATCCCCAATCAGAGTTGTACTATAAAAATAAAATTCGCCTCCTGGAGAGTAATGTATCGGCAGGATTTACGGAAATGGTACATACAATAGAAAACCTCGACACCACCTTCGTCAAATTTGTTTTTTGTTTTTTTTGGGGGGGGGAGAAGTCACAAGTTTATTTATTTTGCCTGCCTAACATTATTTTCGATACAAATTTAGCGGACCTTGCTCCCCAATTTTGGTCCTCTATAACTTAGTATAGCGCCTTAGCCAAAGCAGATAGATAAAAACTGACTTTAGATTTGGTTCTGTGACTATTAAAAATGGTCGTTTGCAATCTAGTATCTCGACAGCATTTCTTATTGGTATTTCTGAATTTCATGCACTCAAGTCTGTAAGTGTCTCAAAGGTACTGACTTCAGGTAGAAACATTTCAGTTGAGTGACTCGATTTACTTGACCATTGTCAATCTGGTAACACTGTAACATTTCTGAGCGGTTTTTCTTATACTTTGTACACTTCTGGGAAATGGGTATTGTATTGCTACTTGTATTTTCACAATTCTTTTTTTTTTTTCACCTTCATTTCCTATACCCATAGCTAGGAACAGTAGAATTCGCGACAATTTTAAATACTTAAGAAATCACATGGGGTAGTTAGATGATTGGTAACGTTTTGTGAACATGTGCTTTATAACTAACGAAGTACTTTGCGAAATTTGGACATTTTTGCTTGCATCCACGAATTTTGAGCTCTGCTCAAGAAATTATACAATTTTTATTCATTCATTCACGAAAATAATGCCTAAACAATCAAGGAAAATATAATTCGTCTGCAAAAATCTATCATTGGAACTCGTGTAGCTCGGAGAACGTTAGGTAGTAGTAGTATACTGAGTCCTCCGTAGATGGCAGCAAATGTGTGAACATGCTTTGCCATCTAGTGCGGAAAACACAAACTACATGATCACAAGCGCATGTAAAGTGGGCGTTAGGTGGTATTCGCGGTGGAAGGCTTTGTGAATCTAGTAGTATTAGTATATGCTTGTTTGTCCAAATATTAAATGTACTTTATCGTGTTTTTTTTTAGCAGTATGCATTAGTGCAAGGTTTGTATCTAATAGTTTAAAATGTAATTGGAAATAATTGTTTATCCTTTTTAGCTTGTCAAGAAATTTAGCCTTGTACTCACGATTTAGAAAAAAACATTTTCACTCAAGAAATTATGTACATATGTAGATTTTTATCTGGCACGTTAGTGTGTACCCAGCAATTGTCATTTTGCTTTAATATATATAATTTGAGAGGAACAGAACATGTATTCAGAATATATCACTCTTTGTCCTTCATTTTCAGACTTGGACGTGACAAGTTTACCAAAATGTAATGGGCAAACAACGCATTTTAGATACGAGTGACTATCACCACGCTAAATAACGACCCGAAATTAACCAGGCAACCAATTTTCACCAAAATCTAGCTCTCACGAGTTGGGGACTTCCCTTGTAAGTCGAAATATTCGATGAATCGAATTCTGTCTTTACCCCTTCAGATTCGAGTTAATCGAAGTTCCACTGTATTACTATTTTTTTTTTTATCCTTTGGTGTAAGTTGAAAAGATCCATTATGCTTCACTTCGCTTCAACATAATATGGCTTGGCATTTTCCTGTCTGACATGGAATTTATACGTAAAGGGGGATAAGGTGTGAGGTATATAACTTGAAACAAGTTCACTGTCCCGGAAATTATAGTCGTTCCTGCCTTGTCTTTTTTTTCGGAGTCCGTTGTTTGGTGTGCGACGTTTCGTGAACGGATGCTGGATTTCAACCCCTTTCTTCCTCTCTTCGTCGTTCTTCTGACCCCGGATAGTCCCCCGAGGGTAGTTTTTACTGAGTCGTGAAATGAACTTTCACGATGGAAAAACTACTATTGGAAGTTGTTAATGTCATTGTTGAAGCCAGTGCCATCTGTATCGTTCACACCAGGCTCTCCTGCTATCCCTCACCAGTCTTCCAGTACCGAAACACAAATTGTGTTCCGACAGATTTTTTTTTTTTTAAATTGATTCATATCTCTCTATATTTCTTAATGTTTATTTATTATTATTGTCCCCGGTGGACGTATGATTCCGCTGAAAAATAGTCCTGAGTTCGATCGTCGGTGGAGACATGAGATGGAATCCGCTTGAAACTGCACGTTTCATCCTTACGTCATCTTCTCCGTCTCTTTGAAGGTAATGGCAAAGCACCATCAGTTCAGCTTTCCTAGAGATCTTCGGGTTTAAAGAAAGTAGTTGTGTTTCCACATAGACGAATGTCCAAAGGTTAATTTAGTAGTCCTCTCAAGGCAATGGCACACCACTATCGGTTCGTCTTGACTTTTAGGTCAGGACTTTTTTCGGGAAGAACACCCATCATCACCATCATCTCCTCGTAATATGAAAAGGCTGGATGAAGATTAATAATTACCAAACTGCATTATATTATCCGGAAACCAGAGCTGAAATGGGTCGTTTGAATCACTTTAGACTGGGTCAGCGGGCCTAGGCTTCGGACCCAGTCTGACTTGGTGAGCCGGTAACCTCCTGGAGGACAATTTTGTATTATTTCATTAGGTTTGAACAGTGTTTCTTTCAGGGGGTGACCAGGACCAGATGTTACCCCTAGAGCACGAAAAATGCGACGCCGAAATTTCCCAGACCGGCTCATCGGATGATTCGGGTCAAGTTTCGTACCGGGTCATCTACGTTCGGGTCAGGCTGCCGGAAGCTAGAAGAATATTCTGCAGTCTGATGGGTAGTCCCGACATTCGGAACACACTAACATACCGGATTTTTCTGGAATCCCAATTTCCGGAACAGAGATTTAGCCAGAATTTTCAGATTAGGGGTGTAAAGCCAAAATGTGGGTGTGTAAGTAGAGTTCTGAAAAGTTTATATTAATTTTTGTCCCCAAAACTTCGAAGCTGTGGATATGTCCTCAAGAATTTAGGGTTGACAATTTTTGTATATTCAACTACGGATCGCTCATCCAAGCGGTAGAGCAGGAGGTCGTCTTCAAATTTAGATTTTAGTTTTAACCCAAAATTGTAATCGATCTACCACATGTTTGATACACACCTTATTCAGAGATTGCACGCCAAACTTAGAATCTTTTCCGCAGTTCAGAGTACGTAGATGAATACGGGACATGTATTTTAATATAAAGAGATATTTACGCGTCCCGACCAAAATAATGATTCCCGGGATCAAATACGGGACTATTCCATACATACCAGCTGGTTGGTTGCTTGACCTGTTGGTGGGGGGGAATGGGGTTAATCTTTGTTCCAAGTAGTAGACATTTTGTATAGTGTCAAATTACTGGGTCACTAGGACAGTTAATTTTCACTATTTTGTGAACTACACAAGGGCGTAAATAAAAGCGCGGCGCGGCGGTGAGAAGCGCACCAGCTTTGGGGGCGCAGATGTTCAGTAATAATAAAACTGTGAGTAACGGCGCACGAACTAAAAGCTTTGGTGGGGGAGGGGGGCAGACTCAGTTATTTACGCCACTGGAAACCTTCTGACTATGAAACCAATATGGGAAAACTCAGCCAGGTCGTTTGATTAGAAAAACAGAGCATTAAGATGTTCAAGCAAGTGATATTTAAGATAGCTTTAAGATATGCAGTAGGACAAAGATGAAATCGGGTCACGTTTGGTGACACGGTCCGACACTTGGCCCCATTGATTAAACTGACCGTAACTCGGCGGCCCAATGATCGAATCTCGACCCAATTAACGTGATTTTTTTCGTGTTTTTTTTTTGGGGGGGGGGGAAGAACTACCGTTCCCAGTTACCCCTAAAAGAAACATTGTTCAAACGCAACAGTGTATAATTACAAAATAATTAAGAAAACTCTGCTTTGCCCTTCAGGGTACGGGATCGAATAGGGTCACCGATTCCCAAGCATAGACCCGATTTACTCATTTCAGTATACAGTGGAACCGGCCCCGTTTATCCGGCTCAGACGGGATCGGGATCGATCTTGATGACCGAAAATCCGGAAAATAACACATTTTTATAGAATTTATTGTACATTTTTTACGTACACATAACAACAATACAACTAAACAAAACAAAACAGTATCTACATAAAGCATATGTTCGATTTCGATTGTATAGCATTTCAATGAATAAAGAAGTCTGGGAGTTTGCTGCAGCTGGTAGCCACTGCTTGTTAAGCACGGCTGGATTTAGGAAACAAAATTACGGTGCATGTTGTATGATTCCTATAAACCAGAAATCCAGATAAACGGGGTTCCACTGTATTTCAGATTCACTTTTTTTTTCCTTTTTTGCGAGTTCAGTTTTTGATGCATTTTTTTTTTCACTGAGATTAGAACGAATCTATTATGCAGACTATAGAAATGCCATTATCTAATTAGAATCAAAGCTATGTCTGTTGCTCGGTTTTTCAGATCAGTTTACAGCCAGTTCCCCTCCATTCTCGCCTTGCAATCACCCCCCAGCCCTCATCCTACGTGTATACGTTCGTATTTTCTGTTCAATGAACTTACACATGAAAAATATATATATATTCAAATTATGCATTCACTGCGTTGTAACATTCTATGACGGAGCGAAAATAGGGCAATAGGATTAGTCGTGACAGGTGAAAAAGAGATTGGGCGCCATTTTAACAGAAGCGCCCCCCTCCCTCCCTCCAGGCCATGTCTCCAACGTATTACATTAGCTTGTTCACCGCGCACCAGCAAGAGTATTGTTACAGAATTTATGCCCTCACTGGGAGGATTAATATTTTACATTGAACTCGGGGGATGTGCAAGAGCCCCGACTCGAAATTACACATTGGGAAATGGGTTTCTCCCAAGCGTTGACAGGTTAGAATCATGTTCGCTCGTATAGACACTTAGTTTCACTGCCTTTCACATGCATGCATATTCTGAAAAAAGAAGAAGAAAAAGAAAAAAAGTCGTCACAATTCCTCTGCTATTCAGTTGAATGGCCACCTACATGGCTCCCGAAAGTCGTACCAATTTATCTTTTAAATGTGTGTGGACGATGGAAGAGTGACTATAAGATAGAACACTTTATAGTAATGGTTTTGGAGCTTAGTTCTGAACTGACCAGTAGGTGTCGTTTCAGTCGTCAAACTGTAGTCAAAGGCTACATACACGAAGATACGAGGTTCAAATGAAAATGTTAACGCTATAGTCTTATCGATAAAACGAAACAAGTGCTGTCATCTGGTGTGAAATAGAAATAGGAGTACCATGTAAAATCCCTCCCTCAATCACATGTTCATTGGCAAACGTAATGTTGACATGCCGTATTAAACATCGGCCTAAAACTGTCTCTAAACAATTATATTGATTTTTAAAGAGATTTAATTGATCTGTTGATAGACGTTTATGAAGAGGAGTTTTATATTAATAAACGTGTCTTCCTGTTTTTTGGAAGTTCGCTTGACGACACTTTCGTTAACTGTTACCAAGGATTCCGCCAGGATTTTAAGTTGGGTGTACAGTAAAAATTGGGAGGGTATAACTGAAGTTTTGCACGATTTCTATCGATTTTTGACCATAACATTTTTTCAAATTGAGGTTGCTCTCGAGAATTTTGGGGGTCACACCCCACAGGGAGGAGTCTGGCGGAATCACTGGCTCTTAAGCAAGACTACATAAGTATCTCTTTTCGTTATCCGACAATATCCCAAGAGAATTTTGGCTTTTGCGGAAAAAAGTAAAAAATAGCGTTTCTTTTGTAGGAAACCATTATAGAAGGGAGAGTGGCGCCGCCAAGCTTCTTTCTAGGGTACTATAATTGAGATTCGAGCAACCATAGCTTTGAATGGACATTTCCGTTTTCCCCGTCCTTATATATTTTACAGTTTGTTTGTGGACATCGGATTAAATAACATATAATGTTTTTTAAATTTCAGCGCTACGGTTTTCCGTTACGTAGAAATATAGCATGAAATACTGAGAATTCAATCTCCTACGTCATACAACGAAAATCATTCTCTGATTGGTTTGACGTAATCAATCTGTTGTATTTCCGTAGCTATATGCTTCTCCCTATGTTACGTTCCTTATTCAGAAGTTTGAAGACAAAAAAACAAGAAAGAGAAAGAACATTTGCTTCATCACTTTACGAAATAATTAATATACAAATCTGCAGAACACACTTCAATAAGTTTAAACACCAAAACATGTTTTTAATAACAAAAATTGCTCGAAACATAGACAGGGGGCAGTCTTAACTTGCAATGTTCTTCTTATCGCTCGTTCGTGCAACTGTTGATATCTTGTAAATTTAGCTCAGTTGGTTAGCGCATGCAACTTTTAATTTTTTATACTTTCACCTAAGGCTGTTCGAATCCTGTCAATGGCCGTGTTTTATTTTACTTCACGAGACGCAAGAGTAACTTCAATGTGAAAGTTTCAATTTACGTTTTTGTTTCTTACATGCTTTTATTATTATTTTATACAATTACATATTAAAACTATTCAATATATTAACGGCCTACAAGTACGTTAAGTTGTTAACAGATGGGAGTAACGAGCACTATTAATTCATGTGCTTTTATGTTCTTGAAAAATACTTCACTAGCATTCATTAAAAAAGTAGACCATTGTCGGATGTAAAAACCCACATTTTTTACAGAAAAAAGAAGTAATTCTTTTTAAATACAAGAGTTCTAAAGAGCACTATTAGAAGATATCTTATGATTTAATCATCAAAATGAAAACAAAAGAGCTGATATAAATTACTGTTGAAGCTACCAAACTATATCAATATCTTAAAAAGTATTAAAAGTAAAAATCAATTTTAAATGAATAAACGAACTAAATGACGTGTTAAGGCATACAGGAACACTATTCACCACTTATACTATTTCTTTCGATCCATTTTTGCGATCTCTTTTTAACAATACTAACAAATCAAATACCATCTGTATGTCAATGACAAGCAGTCGGAAGACTGATTACGTCATAACATGGCGGCGTCCGATTAAGCGCAAGGTTGAGACTCTTTTGAAGCAAGTCTTTATAACTTTTGATAGATTCATCACAGAAAGAAAAGAAAATGTTTTCCGTAGTCTGCTTTAATAGAAGAATTTTTTATTGCAATAATAAAAAAATACTACCGGAAATGTCCATTGCATGGTGAGAATTCATGGTTTATTTATCTCGATTTGAATGCATCCATTAGCGAAGAATATCTTAAGATATCAGAAAAGCTTAAGTATTATTTGGTAGATTATTTTGTGTTGGGGAACGTCCAAAAATGTTTTCCGTATAAATTAAAAATAATTATTTCTTTGTTGCCACTTCGACTTACGAAATGTTTCAAAAGAACGCTTTATTTTCGTATAGCGAGTGAAACCTTTAGTTAGAACTAGATGTATGATACAGAAATTGTAGATTGAAGTGAAAAGATGAAAAGGAAGTACCCGAAATAACACATCCTAGCTCGGCTTTTGTATCTCCGATTTCCAGAAAATGCAAAATAATCCTACTAATAATAATGCCTCAACACTCTAAGAAATATTTTACCATTAAAACCCATTTCTATGGAGAAAAGCACGTACTTGTAGCTGACAACTTCTAGATGACAAATCTCGAAGACCTTGCAATAACCTAAAAATTGTTATAATTGCTGCCTCTCGCGGGAAGAAATGCCAAAGAAAATAAGAAGTGGTTACTAGAAGTTCTCAAATATACCTGTAGATGTCTCTACGTTCTCGATAGTAGCGACACTTGCGGCCAGAGTTGATGCCTTCAGTTTCTAACCAACCAACCGTCGTTCTTTATCTATGTAACTGAACGAGGAAAAAGAAGAACTTGTAAGTACCTTGGAAGAACTCTTTTATCTCGTACAGACGAAAATGGATATAAAATCAAGAGGAAGGAAAACAAGTTTAAAAGAACGCAAAGATGAGTTAAAGAGCAATACGTTCTAAAGAATAAAAATTACTATAAACCAATATAGAAGATAAACAATATTAAATTTATTAAACATTTTTTTATGAAACATAACTATTATGACTATTAATAATTTCCCGCCAATGTCATTTTTTGGCGGTATCACGTGATCTTATTTCCGTCCTCCCACCTACTCGTCAGATGGCAGTACAAGTCTTTTTGTATACTATGCACAGTATAGCAAGAAGCACTTTTTATTATTTTCTTTGGTAATGCCACCATTTTTTAGAGTATTTCCTCTTCAACTACATATCGGTGGAGGAAAAGTCACAAATGAAAATTTGAGTTCGTTCAGGCAATGTTAGTGGTAAGAACATGCTATAGAGACTGGTAATGTAATGTACCAAAAAAAACTTCGCTGGATGATATAGTACATTAAAAATTCAGGAAAAAAGTATTAGTCAACCGGGTGCAAATTCGGCAGCATTTCGGATCTGCAGGCTTGGGAAAGTGTGGGGAAATTTAAGTTTTAGAGTTTCATATTTCCCATACTTGAAATAATGAAGCTGATCCGGCATGCTGTCCTCAAAAATTTCAAACCTGCTCTATCCAAAAATTGATATTTCAAAATTCTGCAATGATTATGAATAAGACGACTTTCCGTATGAGTAAAAAATGATACACGTAATCGCTGCCATCCAACCGGACAGTGATATTCTTTCTCATTTTTAAATAAACAAAATGTACTTCAATGTATTTTATATTTACATGTGATGCACTTAATATTAGAACTGAGGCATATTAAATGTCATTTTACGCCTGTTTGTTATACAACCACGCGTTAAAAAATACTTCTGCATATGGAATCTATTTTAGATAGTGACTTGGTGCAAACGAATTATTGTTACTTATTGGAAAGTCGTCCTGTTTATACACATTTCGAACCACATTTACTTCAGAAAAATTTCGGGGAATCCCCTACTTCCTTTGGGGAATTGCGCGCAGATTGGACGATTTTTTGAATATGCATTTTTGGATAGTGCAGATTTGAAGTTGTTGACACTATGGGGCATCAGCTCTACTGTTCGTGGTGTTGGAAATATGACGCTCTAAACTTAATTTCCCTACACTTTCGGAAACCTGTAGCTCTGAAACGCGGCCGAATTTACACCCAGTTCACTAAGACCCTTAAAAAGATATTTCTTAGTGTACTATCAACCTTCGAAGTAATTTGGAGCATTACGTTACCACTCTGTTTATATTGGGTTCCAAATTTTCTCTCTCCCCGAAAAGAATATTGAGAAAATTTTCACTTTACAATAGGAAGAAGCATTTGTGTTCAAGCCTCGCTGCCGGGCATCCTGACAGATTTACCAATGTTTTCATGTTTCACAATGAAATACCAGAATTTTACCTTAACTAAGTTCTTGGCCGCTCCGTATGGCGTATCGAAAAAGTATCAAATTCGTTAGTTGAGGTATCGATTGTGAAATAACCAAGGAATATCAAATTCTGTACAAGCAGACTAATAGCTTAGGTAATATAAAGATGTTGCAACCAAATTATTTATTAGGGAAACCAACAGCTACTTTGCATTACACTGATATAAATTGTATTCTGCATACAATATTGCAACATACTTCCTTCACAGAACTATTACAACAAGAAATTACATATCTTCTGAAATAGAGACGACCAGCAAATACACTTAAACCAACTTCTTATTCTATATACATTCCAAAAAAGGGAACGCATTTATAATAAACAAACTGGGACAAGCTGACGTAAAAAGATTGATTTGTTCAGAAGATCTTATTCAAAGAAAACGCGGAAATTCTACTCTATTGCAGATCGATATCGATACTTTGTAAGTATTGCGAGTATCGAGGTATCTAAAGTATCGAGAACCCATTCCTAATAAATAGATAAAATATATCGTGGCCCATGCCCTCCCTTTCAGTTTGTGGTTGGCGGCCGGCTTAGGTCAACCCATAAATCGAGAATATTATAAATTTACATTTAATTAAAGAAAGCATACAACTGATACGAGTAGGAAAGTTAAATCTTAGGTTCTGTCGTTAACGGTAGACAAATGGCAATTGTAGCTTTGGGACAATAATTTATCTGAAACGTACTAATTCTTTAGTGTGTTCGAAGATCATTTTAGATGGTGACAAACTGTGCTAGACGTGATAATTTCCCCTGTATTCATTCTCTTCAAGAATTCCTTCCAATCTAGTTAGCCAAAGATGGTAATTATTGAGTTTTTTATTCTGTCTAAAAGTGCTTCCGTCGAAGACATTTTAGTTGAAGGTTTCCTGTCAACCAGCAAGTGCAAAGTGCTGTATCTCTAGGCACGTATCCAGAACTTGGTTTTGGGAAGGTTCCAAGGGATTTGGGGGGGGGGGTCCGAGGTATGTCTGGGAATGAAATGTTTATTAAATATGTATAATTACGCGTGAAGTTATACTATTTTTTTAATAAAACCATGAGTTTTTTGAGGGGGATGGCGGGGTTGTCCAAACCCACCCCTAAATATGTGCCTGTGTATCTCCTTGCTTTTGCATGACTTCCTTCACTTCCTGAGACTGTTGTTGATGAGAATATTGGAAATTCATCAGCAGGACAGTGACCTTCTATCGCTTTTTGTTCACTACGATGTGCGTGCGTTGTGGGTAAGGGTGCGTGGATGAAAAGCGCATAAGTTGACTTGGGAATGGAATAGTCTAAAAAGTAAACCCAGAATGATTGCATGAATAAACAAACAGATCCGAAGTAGGATGGCCATTTCCGGAAATATAGTTTTCAGTTTCCCGAAATTTTTCATAGAGGGAGGGGGCGATTCCGTGAGGGGCCTTGGATCCTTAATCCTGTTGAACCCGCCACTGATTTACATATTTTATTCCTATTTGCACAACTGGAATCACGTGTTTTCTTTTTTTTTCTTTCATACAAGAATTATTTCCGATACTACCGTGTTTTTTTTTTCTTCTAAGTCCACTTCCGCATTCATATCATGGATAGGGAGGGACTTGTTAAAACTATTTTTCAATGGATACATCTGGCACTCCTGTTACCTACTAATATTCTATACAGAGCAACTTCCCCTCAACTAGAGAAAAAGCGGGAGATTGACGAACATGGAAAGTTGGTAGCTGAGCTGTCTGCATTGTGCAAGCTGGCAGCAGCAGAAGAAAGAAATAGTAGCAGGAGAGACGAAAAGGAACTTTTGTGTGTAGGCGACTTGACTGATTTATTCATACGAGTTTTAGAAGTGGTGAAAAGTCCCCCTTCTCCCCCTCCCAGCGCACAAAGTCCCCCATGTTGCTTTCTCCCCTTCTTTACTTGGGAAGCTCAGTCAAGATCTCCTTTTGAAATGCAACCAATTCCCCGAGTTGTGTCTGCTTTTGTCGTTTTGTTGAATATTCTTCTGCAAACTGTCGGTTTTGAAGCGGGACGGATGAAAAGCCAAAATGCTGCTGCCGTTTTGTTTGTTATGAAAGAAGAAGAGGAGGAAGATGAAACATTTCTTTTTTTTTGTATGCTGTGGTTGTCTGTCATAGTGACACACAAGACAGTGAGCGAGAAAGCAAGCAACACAATAAAAACTAAACCGTTCAACTTCAATGAAAGTTGATAACGTTCTTTTCTTCTTTTCTGCCACCTGAGTCCTGATCCTTACGCCCTCCCTCCCGCCGAAGCTTCTTTCTTATCATTTTATGTATGATTTTGTGCCATTACAGTTAAAAACTGCTGTTACATTTTTCATCTTTAAGGATTTGTGAGAGTTATTAAAGGTGGCCAAGTTTTCACCTCAAACTTTTTTCTTAACGTAAAAAGACCATATCAAGTTCTGCTTTCAAACTTTTGATCTTCTATATAAAAGTAAGTGATTCCCGAAAGTTTGTTCGTAGTGCAAAATGATTTACTTTTTATCTTCAGTTATTGAATAAATTATGTAAATATAAAAACAGATTTACTCAAGTTTTCTTTTCTTCTGAGAAGAAAAAAATATTTATGACCAAACTCATTTGCACAGAATGTGATTTTCATCCCTTTTCGGCTTCTTTTGTAGCGGCCGTGCAGGTCATTTTGTTTTTGAAATGTAGTCAAGATCTTCAGTTGCATTATTCACTATGCAGTCTTTGCCTAAGCAATGTCCCCATCTTTTTCCCCCCTCTCTTTTTTTATTGTGACTAGTATTGTTGTCCTTTTACCTTATAATGTACTTCCTTCATCAGAGGTTTTTCTGCTAGCTAGCCTAAACTTTTATTATATAACTAAATTTGCATCAACCAGAATGGTAATGAAGAGTTCGAAATTAGGACTTAAAATGAATTTAAGTAAAAAAAAGTAATGTACAATCAACATGCTGCAAAGAGGGAAAAAAAGATTAGCGGAGAGAAAATAGGCATAGTTGATGAGTATGTTTACCTAGGCCAGCTCAAAACATCGAATGCCAAGTTGACTGATGAAATAAATAGAAGATGTAAAATGGCGTTGAGTTCGTTTGGAAGACTACACTTTATTTTCAAAAGCACCAATGTGTCTGAAGCGTAAAGTGTATAATCAATGTGTCTTACCTGTGATGATGTACGGCTGTGAAACTTGGACATTGAATGCGCAAATGACTCAAAGATTACGAGTCACACAAAAAGCAATGAAGAGATGCATGTTAGGAATAACCAGAAGGGATAGGAGGACAAATGAATGGATTCGCGCACAAACAAAGGTAGAGGATGTAATCGAGACTGCGAAGAAGATGAAGTTGAAATGGGCCGGTCACATAGCTAGACGAACAGATGGAAGGAAGGTGGACGACAAATTTAGTACATTGGATTCCTAGATAAAAGAAACGACTGAGACGACGTCCAAATGCAAGATGGGTAGATGAAATTAAGCGTTTTTCAGGAGCTACATGGATGAGAATAGACAGCAGACCGAGATATGTGGAAAGAAAAGGGCCTTCATCCAGCAATGGATAGAAAACGGCTGAATATGATAATAATGATATTTGTAACTGCAGGAGTGCATCTACGATTTTTGTGAGGCTGGCCTATGTCTGAAGAATAGACAAGGGACCAGTGATTCCGCCAGATCCCCTGTGGAGGCTATCACCCACAAATTCTCAACACCTCAAACTTGGATTTTTCCCGTCATTGAGGGGGAAGGGGCACCCTGTCTGAGTCTGCCATTGTTTAACTGTTAGATCCCCCAGCTCGTGCTTTTCAATCCTTCAATTGTTGTTTTAAGGTGGAATTCAAGTAGATGTTTTTGCCTTTTTCGGTTTACGTCAATTATCCAAATTTGAGTTAATAAAAAGGAAATTTATTTTAAAATAGCTCTATATGTTTGCTATTTAAATAATCCGATATTGTCCTCGTTAAGAACGAGGGGAAAAAAGATCTCGTTAAGTACTTTCACCTTCTTCGGAAAGGCATCGTCAGGCGAACAGCGATTATTGTATCGAAATGCATTTGTGAATGAACACGTGTATTTTGAATAGGTAAATAATGTGAGAATAATAGTACAGATATTTTAAAATTGTAATCGTGTAAGGTTTTGAACTTCATGGAGACTTTACTTTAGAATCCACTTTGTTTTCATTTTCATTGATTCCAAAATATGTAAGTGCCAATGCAGTTCAAAAGCATACGCAATTCTCACTTTTAAAATATTTTTTTTTCTCACATCATTTACATTTTCAATTGTGTTCATACAGAAACATGTTTCCATCGTTCTTCGCCTGTAGATGCCTTACGTAGGAAGGTGAAAATTACTTAGCGATTTTTTTTTCGTTATTAACGAGGATAATATAGGATTATTTAAAATGGTACGTATTGTTTCGCATAATATTTGTCTTTGTGAGTAGAAAAATGCCATGAAATTTTTAATTATTGTACTTCACGTTTTAAATTCAACACTAAGTTCGTTCAAGATCTATTATATTTTGTTTTTGTCAAATAGATTAATCTATTTCTTTTACAAAATACAGATA
>JAGDQP010015243.1:6596-17547 GCA_022664845.1 Lepisma saccharinum | reverse complement strand
ATATCAATGCACACTTTCTTTGAGTTTCTCGTGAATGATGTGGGATGCATTCTTT
Organism: Lepisma saccharinum; assembly: GCA_022664845.1. NCBI lineage: Eukaryota > Metazoa > Arthropoda > Insecta > Zygentoma > Lepismatidae > Lepisma > Lepisma saccharinum. The sequence continues at coordinate 17,492 of JAGDQP010015243.1, read as the reverse complement.
ATTTATTCAGTTGAGGTTAGTCGTTATAAACTAGAAGCCCTCAGGGAAGACCTTTCGTGTTCAGCCGAAAACGACTGGTCCTTTCAGGCAAGTTGAACCTTCGTCATTCGCTCTTTCCTTCCCTGTCATAGTTTAGAATATGTTTTTATATAATACTGTCAATTAGTTTTTCTTCTTGTTCCAGCCGTATTTCCAATTGGATCTTTCAGCGCGCCTATACAGGCTTTGCGTAACAATGGCTTAGTTTCACTTTTCTTTTCTCGTTCTTCTCCATATCCAGGATTCGAAAGTTTCCAAATTTCGTAGAATCCATTTTCCTCTCCCTATAATGCAGTTTTCAATTTAATTGTTTTTATTTACGACTTTTTAAGGCTGTTTGTAATCACGCGGAGCATACTATTCCTGCGACAGTGGCGCTCCAAGTTGATAGACTGTACACCATTAATTGAAGCTTTTGGTGGTGGTGGTGTAATGTCATGTCCAACCAAGCTTCGAATTTGTGATGTAATGCAGTGTCCATTACTAAGGAGAAGGACCAAGCCGCCGTAGCTCAGTGGTAGAGCATTTGTATAGCATTCGGGAGGTCGTGGGTTCGATCCCAGCGGTCGACCATACTGACAGGTTTGTACAGGGTTTTTCCTCAGTCACACCAAGCAAATGCCGGGATGGCACCATCAACATAGACCCTGGCCGACACCTTCCCCTCCCCTATCTCGGCTTCAGCCTTAGATGCTTAAAGGCCATAAATAATTCCTTCACTGAGGGGGGAGGGATGCAGAAAGTTTGGCGAAAATAAATACCCATGGATTTTAATCGTTGGATAATACGTGTTAGTGGTATGCGAGCTATGAAACCACAAAAGGAAGTACAGAATTTTGTTGTACGTAACAAAACAAGGGATGGAAAATTATTTAACGGTAATTTTTAATTAAAGGAATTCAACTCAAATGAGTAGGCCCAATGCTTCATCCCTTTTTCTCTTTAAAACTATGGCGGTGTAACAGAGGTAGTTGGCAAGAAAGGGAGATAAGAATGTAGGGGACGACAAAAGAAGTTAGGGAAAGACGGGTAAAGGGGAGAAGACAAAAGCTGTGCGCTCTAACAATGTCTTCATTGTTATTGTTTACCCCTTAACGCATGAAAAGACAGGGGAGAATGTAAAATTACAATAATTGGTAAAGAAAGCCTGTTTCTGAATCTTATTTCTCCCTCTGGTGATTGTTGTTCTCTTATTGATGCTCATTTATTTTCCCTTTCCCTGGTAAACAACAATGGCACGCAGTGAACAACACTTAAATCTCCTTTTTATGTTGGAAACTTGTCTCTTTGTAAAAGATGAAAAATGATAAGGTCGGAGACTACTTGTCTTGATATAGCTAGCATTTTTGAACAAGCGTTTATTTTGCTACTAACTGTTATTGTCTCACTCTTCGGACAAAGATAGGTGACTACAGTAATAAAGATTTTAATTTCACCTATTACCATCACTATCACTACTACTATTGCTATTCAGCCCCTGTAATTCAGTGGTGAAAGTTTCTGACTTGAGATCATCACTGAGGTTTGAATCCCTCCACTAGCCAACCTGACAATTTCACCAGACGAATATCGAACCTTTTACGATACACATTGAAATATGCAGGGAACGTGCAGTATCCTTGTCTAATTCCTCTTGCGATTTTCACCTCTTCTAATTTCTTCTTCTCTACTCTTTATCACCTTCTGTTCTCTGTAAAACGCTTTGATAGTTCATTCATTAATTAGGATAGATATAACATTCCTGGTTGTAGTATTATTTCGCATTAACCTCTTCATCTGTTATCCCGAATATATTCGGATTAAGAGATTGGCTAGTATTTTACGCTGTTAACCCGAGATATCTCGTAATAATTTCAATATATGGACGTAATATCGCACCAACTATGGCGTGTTTGTATCCGACGTTGTCTAGCGACGATTATGGTATTTGTTAATGTAATATTACGAATTTCAATATTTACTGCATATTCAGAATAACACTTTCAGCTTGCCCGAGTAAACTCGGTAAAATAAAGTAGCATTATAATCCATTTATTGTTTTGTGTAGCAGTGAGTGGATTTATAAAAAATACCGACACTTATCACCTAATCTGTGTTCAACTGGTACGAATTTTTACATTTTTGCTCATTCAACATTGAAAATATAAACATTTCAGGGAGCCCGAGTTAACTCCGAGTAGAATTGTAATCCATTGTTATTAAGCGCATTGCTGAGTGTTTTTCAACGTAATTCTCTATATTCGATCATGACAGACAAATCATTAAATGATTTAACTTATTTTCTCATATTTTCAAAGAAAAAATCAGTCGATTAAGGCGTTCAATACAGAATCGCAAGGGTTTGACCACTTATGTTCGGTTATTCGCAGTTAAATAGTAAAAAAGTAAACATTTTATTATTTATTTATTTTTTAATTTCAACTCCTTAAATTGATTTTAATTGTATTCTTTTCTTTACCCCTTAGGCCGCCTTTAAGTTTACGTCGAGAACAGGATTACAGTCGACCTCCAAGCTACCGATCTCGGACCAGTTCTACCCGACCCAATCTTGACCCGGGAGGAGGCGGAGGAGGAAATGGCAGCAGTGGACAACACAGCAGAGACCCATCACTGAGTCTCAGCTATTTATCTCATGATTCCGACACGACTGGCCAAGGCGTGAATCCGTGTGACTCAGGTGTGAATGTGATCAGTGTAGTGTCGAGTGATCCATCGGACCATTCCCCGAAAATTTACCCCCCTGAGGAAGAGACGGGGAAGCTAATGAAAGCGAAAGATGGGAACATGGTGACGATTGTGCAAACCACAGATTCAAGTCAAGTGTTTGGCCAAGAAACTGTGATTGTGACTGTTTCTGGGTCAACGAGTGGTAGTTCCAGCCAATGTCATCAGAGGTCTCCACATGAGGGAGAAGTGGAAATTTTGGCCCATTTGTGAGACCAACTACAAAAAGCGCATTTGTACGCCATTTTCTTCGGTGTCGTCAGAAAGAAAAGCCCTGTTGTTGATTTTATATTTGTTTTTATGGAGTAGTAAAAAAAAATGTTATACCTGGATAAAACAATGTGATATCAGTAATAGTGTATTGAAATGGTGTGGCACTTAGGAGGTCATCGATATAAGTTCTTTGCACATTGAGCAGTGTTTTGTTATGTTAACATTCAAATATGATATTTCTAATTCTCCATGTAATGACACGATACAATTATTAAAGCTGTTTTGAGACACATTTTCGAAGACAACCTCATTTGTCTCCTTAAAAAGTTAAGCGCTACGAGCGACATTGATGAATTAAAAAAAGAAAAAAAGGTTCAAGGTAATCTTTTATATATAACATGAAATATATGTGACAGTGGCGATCACAGTGAGAGCTTCGGCTCTTCTCTCCCAACCCGTCTGGTCAGCGTAGGAGCAGTAGACCAACTCCTCCCTTCGGGGAGAGGCCTCATCCACTAGTGGATTGAATATGGCTGTGATTTATTTATATGTGACATAAGACTGTCATATGTTGTACAAAGAAACCTTGGACCTTTGTGTCCATGTACAAATATGGCAGTTTGGTGTTATATATTTCGAGTTATATATAAAAAAGATTACGTTGAACTTCTGTTTGTTCGTCAATGTCATTTGTAATCTGGAGTCGACATTTAATCTTTGGTCAAAGAACCTGTAAAAAAATAGATATTTAAAAGTAAACATATATAAAAATCACTCCCAACAAAGCAATAAATAGCTCCTACCGAAAAATTTCTCTCAACGGCTTGACTGCCGTTATGTTTTTTTGTTTATCTGTTCCCTTTCAGTTTGAATTAGTTTGTGGCCTTTAGTCACCTGAGGCTCAGGCCGAGATAGGTAAAATAATTACTGCCTTGTCATTCATTATTTATTACTATTTAATAAAATGCTTTTTTATTCCGTTTCAAGAATGTGTATTATTGAAATTTACACTTTTTTTTCTGTCGGTAAGTGGTTCTTTGATTGATGTATATGGCCTTTCAAGGCTTAACATCTTAATTTCTATTAAATTCCAAGTTTTAACTCCCAACAAAATAATGTTTAGGATTGGGAGGAAGTTTTAACTCCCAACAATAAAGTATGAAGGATTGGGAGGAAGTTTTAACTCCCAACAAAGAAGTATGTAGGATTGGGAAGAAGTTTTAACTCCCAACAAGAAATTATAAGATTATTGTTTGCGAACTAATTACTTGGAATGGAAATTAATTGTAAAATCTGTCGTTTGAGACAAAGATGATAACAATAGACTGTTCAATGTGCAGGGATCTTGCGATTGGTTAATTTGGGCCATTCTGAATTACAAGAACTTAAATTTTTTTGCAAATGGTAAAGGAATAAAAAAAAAACCTTACTATTTGAAAAAAATCTCGGACAATGTTGAAATTTGAAAAAAGAAACTACAGTCTCAAAATGAATTTTCAAATTTACCCCCTCCCCCAATCATTTGCTAATTATTCGCAAATATTTGTTCTGTTTTTCAGTATAGGGGGCTCTATTAATGCGTACATACCCTATGCACAGATGTAAGAAGTAAGACAGAATCTAGTTGAACTGTGTTTGCCATATTAAGTTTTTTTTTCAGTGTGATTTTTTAATTTTATTGTAATTAAACTACTACTATTTTAAATATGAATAGACATTTTTTTTTTTACAATATTGAATTTTTGTTATGAAGTGGTATAACATTTTATTCTGAAAAGTATTTTTTTGAAATTCCAATTTTTTAAAAAAAATAATGACATCAAAAAGTTATTATATTTGTATGTATAATTATTAAACGATCTCCAACGAAAGATGGCAGCACTATCTCCGTATATGTCTAATGTATTTTTATCATTGCACGAAATTTCAATGCTGCTCCTACAAATTCAAGCCTAGAGGGCTCAAACTTTCAGGGAAGGAAGTTCATAACCAGTTCAAGAGTTCTATCCGTGCCGATTTTTCATTGTAGTTTTTCTTGATTGTTGAAATCACTTGTTTATTGTTATGAACATCAAAACAATGAAGGCTTTTTCAACAATGGAAAAAAAATCGACATTGATCGAACTGTTGAATTGGTTATGAACTTTCTTCCCTGAAAGTTTGAACTCTTTAGGCTTGAATTTTTAAGGTGCAGTGTTGCAATTTCGATAGACACATACGAAAGCAGTGTTGCCATCTTTTGTTAGAGATTGTTGCTTACCTTAAATTGACGTTCAAAGGAATTAAAAAAGCACAATGGTGAATTAAAATACTCAAAAGAATAAAAAAGCGTTAGTGTTGATATCTTCTCTTAGTTGACTATTGTAATAAAAAATTTAGTGATCTTAATTTTTTCCCAATTATCGTAGACGTTAACTTTTTTTTGTTCGAGGGTACAATTCCTTTGCTGATCAGTATATTATCAGCTTGTATTGTTTTCAAAAGAAAAACCTTCTTCTACATATGTAGGAATACATAAATGCTGTGCCATCCACAGGTAATGCTCAGTGTTACGTATAGTTTGTGATAAAAAAAAAATAATAATTTTTAAGGGAAGATAATGATTATTTCTTTGAAAAATTAATGGACAATGGTAAAAATAATTATGAAGAAATTAATTTTTCTAGTTAGGAATACAAGATATGAAACAGTTTTGCACGATTAAGACAAAAAATATGTAATATATCAACATTGAAGTATACATATATGTATTTGAGTACATGTGTTCGTGTGTGTGTGTGTGTGTGTATGATCATGAGCGTGATTGGGTATTATCTGCATGCACTAAGTTACACATGTAGGTAAAAAATTTTACTGTCTTGGAAGGTTACAAGTATGTATGGTAGTTGAATCTTTTTTTCTTTCCTATTTGAAGGACTAAAAAATTTATTTACAAAACTTGTATCATAATTTTGTATTGTCTAAACACGACTCGATTGTGTGTGTGGAACTCACGTTTTTAGGACTTAAATATATTTTTAACAAATTGTTTTACAAACGAAAACGATTTTTTTTTTTTTTTTTTTTTTAATGAAATAGCATGGTACTAGAAAAGTTTTGGTAAAAGTTTCTAGCAGAAATGGTAATTTTTGTTTCGATTTGAAATATTTTTGGGCAAAGGGGTGGTAATTGCGGAGTATTTAATAGTATTTTAAGACCCGAAAGTTTACGAACTGTGAAAATTATGTTACAATTTACGAATATTTAGTCATGCTAACTACGATGTCATTACGCGAATCACAGTTGTTGGCTTTTCATAAGTCGAAATGCTTTTATCCAGAAACACTTTTTTTTTTTTTTACTTTGCTCAGTGTAAAGCAACGATCTCCAACAAAAGATGGCAGCACTACCTCCGTAAATGTCTAATGTATTTTTATCGTTGTACGAAATTTCAATGCTGCTCCTACAAATTCAAACTTAGAGAGAGTTCAAACTTTCAGGGAAGAAAGTTCATAATTCAAGAGTTCGATCAATGCCAATTTTTTTTTATTTTCCTTTTTCTTCATTGTTGAAATCGCTTGATTGTTGTGAATATCAAAACCTATAACAATCAAGCCCTTTCAACAATAAAGAAAATCGAAAATAAAAAACCGTCACGGATAGAACTCTTGAATTGGTTATGAACTTTCTTCCCTGAAAGTTTGAACTCTCTAGGCTTGAGTTTGTTGGAGTGGCATTGAAATTTCGTGCAACGATAAAAAATACATTAGACATTTACGGAGATAGTGCTGCCATCTTTTCTTGGAGATTTATTGCTTTACATTAACCTTAAAAAGTTTCTGCTTTTGGCACGCATTTCTGAATCGTATTCCTTGTAAGCTGGACGCTTTCTTTTATTATGGTGCCATGGTTTTGAAATTATACATCTTTGAACACACGACCTTTTCCTAGTTTTCAAGGTCGTTAAAGTTGCGATTGGTTCATACTTTAGCCACTGTATTTCTTTTTTTGAAAAAAAAAATCAAAATTTCATGCAGCATAAACTTTCGGGTCTATTTTGTGACGTATTCCAGTTTAAATAATTTTTTTTTTTTTAAAATACTCCTGACCTTACGTGACCAAACTGCATGCCCAAATTGAAAATTAAAACTTTACGTACTTGCAAAGCAGAAGGAATGGTTTAATTTATTGTAAACGAGAGAAAAAAAGCACGAAATAATACTCAGGTTTCACAAATCACGTGTGAGCAAAGTGTCATATTGTGTATGTAACATGACAATAACATTGTAACGTTTCTAGAACTCCATTGCAAAGACCAGATGCAAGGCTGAAGAAGAAATATCTATGAAAAAAAGATCTTTGTAAAGACAAGGTCATACTTATAATAGTGTCAAATACAGAGGAAAAAAACTGGGGGATAGTATTTCAGTATTTTGAAGGAGATTGCGAAGAGGACATTTTTTTTTTCTTTACATGGTGAAAATTCGATGTACCACACTTTCATTCTGTATTTTTTTGGTATTATTGTTCATATTTATTTATTCTGTGCCGTGGTGCGTTTGTTTTATATACGTACATTCAGATTTATAGACACACCAGATTGGAAACATTAGTAGCCCTGTAATGTTCACAATGAGGGATTAACCCACATATTGTAATTAAAACATTAATTGTTATTCTGAATTGAAAATTGTTTGAATATGGCTACATTTTGGACTTCAAAAAAATTTGCCTGTCGGCCGTTTTTATGAATCGCAGTGTACTAATAGTTGGAAAACTTTCTTTACCTTCTATTATAAAAGGATAACCTACATGCTTGTATGTGTTGGCATTTACTGACACCTCTCCCCTCCGAAAAGATCCTCAGCGGGTTTTTATTCCTTTCTTTAGTTTCTTTAAGTGTTTCCATTCTCAGGCGCCATAACGGCCGCCGTAGCTCAGTGGTAGAGCGTTGGCGTAGCATTAGGAGGGTCGTGGGTTCGATCCCAGTGGCCGACCATCCTGACTGAGGTACTTGCTTAGTCAAACCAGGCAAATGCCGTGATAGCACCTTCAAGATAGGCCCTGGCCGACATCTTCCCGAATCCTTTCTCCTCCCCTATCCTGGTCTTAGCCTTAGATGCCTAAAAGCCATAATTAAATTCATGTTTTGTTTAATTTCCTTGGGACTGGCAACACTGAAACAAGACGGATTGAAATGCATCATAGAGTCCAGTATACTACCTAACCTATTGTGTCTTGGAGCTGGTGGAAGTAATCCTTCACCGCTTCCCAAACTTGACGTAAGACAAATTTTAGCTATGTACTACTGAAGACATATCAGAAATTAACAATTGTATTTGTAGTTGATGATGGTGTTGATGACATAACAATGATTCGTAATTGTATTTTATCACACTTTTAAAATAAAATCGTAATCAATTTTGGAGCTGCTCTGATACGAATGTATTTGTAGCTATGTCTGACTGTTTATGTTCCAACATGTCGCGTGTAAATTTCTTTGTTTTTTGTTTGTTTTTTTCCGAATGTTTTACGAAAATATTTATTAGCTCTTTGTGTTTATTATTTTATATACAATATAAATTAGCTACTGGTAAAGAAAACAAGTTCTTATAAATTCAAACTTTGGTTAATTTTGATTTAGAACTCAGCTTGGTATTACTTTAGCTTACGTTGGGCGTGATTTTTCCGAACGAAATAAAGTCACAGGTTCATGAATCGGAATCGTGGTAATTTTACATCATAGTGACATGTTTATTTTCCATATCACCATTGATATTTTGCTACAAAAAATCACGGACAGTATGTCGAGTAAGCGGTAGCGAACGAAGACGGGTTAGAAAAAGCTAGGTTAGATTTTTTTTCATCATATGCGATGCACATCACTTTTAACAGAAACTATCTGTGACTGATCCATTTATGGTTCCAAATGGAACGCCCGACGTATACTAAAGAAACTCCCTAAGCTTTGAATGTGCCTCCTGAATTTCGAAAAGACTCAAATTCAGTCAGAAACACTGCTTGGAGTCTTTGTCCGTACCATTTCTTCGCTGTGGATAAATTTTAATAAATTTAAAAATTATTTGCTTTTATCTACTGTTATATACATTATATGACAATTATTTGGAGTTAATTTACTTTCAACATAAAATTCAAAGTTCAAATCACGATGTTCCATTGTTAGATATATTGAATTCAAATCAAGATAATGAGTTTCTTTTGTACGTTTGTTTGATTGTCTGGTAAACTTGTTTTTTGCCCAGTACGTGTTTGCAAAATTTAAACATTGAAAGTTGAAAATTGCCTCTTTGTTGTTAAAAAAACTTTTTAAGACCTGTATTGAATGGACAAATTCGTATCCGCGGGAAGGAAGTCGAGGATACAATACAATTACAGAGAGAAGACGACAGCTAAGGTGCAGTCTAAAAATAGCTAAATATTCTTTATTGTCGGTGACTTTGTAACTACACTGTCTATAAATCACCAATTGAAAACAGAATTCTAATTTTTGGTAGCCATTTTGAAGAATTGCTAGATTTAACTACGAAATCACTATGGACAAAAGTTTTGACGCAAGTCTATAACTAACTAATCTTATTACAAAATTAAATATATTGAAATATCTTATAATTAATTATTGTTGACTTGCATATATATGCACAGTAACGTGACGTACTTTTGTTGAAGATGTTGTTTTGATATTTAGCTAAAGAAGAGTGATTTTTTTAAAAAAAAATATATCTTTTCGTTGCCAAAAAATTCAAAGTCCAAAAATCTCGCTGAGTTGCATACTTCTTTCGTTTCATCCCGGAGAGGAATTTTTTTTGTAACCCAATGAGAATTATTAATCCAAATTTTAAATTTCGTTCGTAGATGTTACACGTACAGGATGTTAGTCTGCAAATTTTGGAAATAATTTTCTACTAGACATGCTCTGTTCCAAATTTTGCGATGCGCCCTCATAAATAGTAATTTATTTAATTTTCCAGTAACAATACCAATTTCATCAATTTCACTGTTATGTCAATGCTAAAGTCTCGAAACAACTCAACTCAGCATTTGTGGCGCCCCCTTGCCGGCGTCCTAATTGATTTAACCTAGAGCGCGAGTATTTGTGAAGCAGTTAATTATTACGTAGTAAGAATAAATTCATAGTTAGTGTTTGTTTTATCATAAAAATAGCGCACTTAGTGAAATATACTAACATAATGATTCTACTGCTATTTGGAAATTTTTAATAAAATTTTCTTCGAAAATTTGTAATAAATAAAGAAATAAACAACTGAAAAAGTCCAATTAAATCAATTAAAATTTTCTGCGCTACAATATTTTAACCCATTTCGATACGCTCGCGCCCGAAATGGCAAGAGCCCGCAAAATTTTTGGCGCACTGTTTGGGGGGAACAGTTTTGAACACCCCTCGAGCCGGCCCTGGTCAAAACTATTGTCCATAGCTTACACCTATTGGAAACCTGACACAGTAGTCCAGTGGTATGGTGGTGGACTTCTGAGTATTGTACCAACTGACTCTAGTAACTATTCTCTGTCAGGATCGAACCAATCAAAATTCCCCTGGTGTGTGTTACTGTAGATTTCAGTTTGATTATTAATGATCTCAATCCGTGGTATTTGGTGTTAATTTATGCGATATCTTTGTGTGTATAAATAATAATGAAGAACCATAGAAATACTAGCCGTGACGTTGGTCAAGTCCGACCATAATGACATGATCACTGGAAGTAATGCAAGTAAATGACACTTACCTATCAAGTAAGTTCGGCAAGACTTTAGCTTAATGGCAGAACCATGGTTTGATAAGAGAAAGATGAATTTTCTTTTCCTGAAGATCCAGGGATTAATTAATTTCTCATCATTCCGTCGAGGACTTTGTTAGAAAAAGACATGGATTTTCTTCTAAACAAACTATAACTGAAAAAAAAA
>JAGDQP010015242.1:31623-43229 GCA_022664845.1 Lepisma saccharinum | reverse complement strand
GTGATGATACACTGTCATACCAAATTTCATTTCTCTATCTCGAACGATGTGAAAAATGGTATTTCAGCTGCCATTTTGAATCAAAGATGGTGAATTTTTTAAAACGTTGTTATGTTTTCCTAAACTACTCTTGATAATACATCATTATGCCAAATTTCGTATCTCTGGCTCAAGCAGTTGGAAAATGGATTTATGACGCCCGCCATTTTGGATCCAAGATGGCGTCTTTAGAGATATTTTGTAATATTTTCATAATCTACAAATAATGTTGTACTGTCAAACTAAATTTCATTATTCTAGCGGCAGCCGTTTAGGCTGTGTATTCTTTAAAAGTTTAGGGTTGGCGGCCATTTTGAATTCAAGTTGGCGACTTTTTCAAATTTTTAAAAAGTTTTCTTAATTTGCTACCAATGATGTAGTTTCATACCAAATTTCACTGTTCTATCTTTAGCCGTTTAGGCTGTGTATTCTTTGAAATTTTAGGTTTGGCGGCCATTTTGAATCCAAGATGGCGACCTTTTCAAAATGTCGGAATTTTTCCTTTATCTACTTATCATCCTCTACCTTCATACCAAATTTCATGTTTCTAGCTTACTCCAAACACCCTAAACAATATGATGAGTGAGTCAGTCAGTCAGTCAGTGAGTGAGTGAGTGAGTGAGTGAGTCAGTTAGCCTAAAATGTGCAATTTCAGGGGTCCACAACTAGAACATAGTTTGAGATACGAATATGAAATTTTGTACATCTGCAATATTTGCCATATGTCCTTAACGGCAAAAGCTCATATTCCTATCTTTAACATCTTTTTTCTTACGGGGCCCCCAAATCGTCGATTTTGCCATAAACTCTTGTTCCTGTATAACATGCTTCTGGCAGTGCTAACGTTTTCTGACGTGAAGAACTTGGCTCATGCACTGCCGTGCATGTTGATATGGTTCAATTAATCTTTTTCAGTTTATCAATCTTTTACAATACGTTGCTTCTTTCTTAACAGGCAAAATCACCGTTTGCAAAAAAAAAATACAATCACAACTTATACACCAATCATAGAAAGTTTATTCAACCAAATTAATACAATAATGGGTCAATGTACGTGTACCAACAAACTTTAAGATTTGAGGTCTATATTCTCCTTAAATTTACTATACTAACATGCATCATGCATATAAAAACAAATAAACAATAATTTGATTAAAAATTACTTATTATTTTCATTTATTTTAATTGTTTGAATCCAAAACACCCCTAATCTCACTTGGACTACTTGGCGCAAGTACCAGATTATTCATTAAACTTAACGTAATCCTTACTAGCGGAGTTTCCTACATCCAAAGACAATTGCGAGGTTAATTCTAGACAAATGCGACTATAAGTAACAATTTCCAAGAGCAAAAGACACTTGAAAAGAAAGAGAATGTCCACCACGAATGAGAAAAAATCGCAATGGAAAACGTTCAAACCTGCTTAAACCTTCGCCTATAATTACCTTCATACTTTGGAGATTTCACTTAGGTATGATCAATACTTGTATCATACACAATGCCCTTTTAGTGCCTAAGCTTAGTTATTATTTGTGTTATGTCACATCTTCTTTGGTTACACCCCAATCAAGAAGTTGTATATCTTTAGATTGGGTTAGAATTATTTTTACTACGACATAGCTTTACTGACATCAAAATGCTTTCAACGTCGGTGACACTTATATCATTTTATATGCGTACTAGGCATAACGCTAAATTCTTATAGATAAGAACCAACGTAAGGACAGTAACACTAACATTTACAAACTTATTATTTCTGCAAATTGTTATTTATTCTTATTTATGCGTTTTACTACTTGTTTGCGTACACATCGCTATTTTTATATTTCTACAGCATTTATCACATAGTACATACGCGTGAAGAATGACTACCACGTCGTCAAATACTCATTGGCCTTGATATTATCAATTCCCACAAACTTCTTTTTTTTTTACTTCGATGACAGGTTACAATGGGATTATCTTAATATACAGCTCTAAATGAACTTGCTCAGATAGAAATAAGTGAAGATCACGACAAGACACAAACCACTGATAGGTCTTGGACAATATAAACTTATGCATGTGACATACTGCCTCACTTTTGAAATAACCAAACAATTTCTTTTAACAGAATGTGTTTTCAAAAATTGACAGCTTAGTTTCCGGTTATAAACGTTTTATCGAGAAACTTCAAATCTACGTTTTGTTTCCACACATTGACGAAAGGATTCTTATGTGAAGTATGAAGTAGAGCTGAATGTAAGATTTATACTATTTTAATAATCTTCTTCCACGGTCTCATTAACTATGAATACACAGAAGCTTACCTATTACTGGGACTTACGATATACCTCCATGAGCCTGTAAGAACTAGTATATGCAATGATTTCAATTACGACGATTATATTTTATATTCCAGCTGACAATCAATTTGTAATTGCTGTACTACGCTGGACTTGCAAAAACAATAGGTCTTGTCTAATTAATGACACAAATAATATACAGAACGTCACTGCCAATATCTATTGGAAATGCACCAATGAGTTTAAATCTCTTCTTTGACTATGTTCATCAACACGCGAATGATTCATGGGAGATCGATAGTATGTGCAAAGTGCAGATAACTGACACTCCTTTAAACATAGTATTATGTACGACAGCCTTGTACATTAAAAACTGGTACTATCCAATTTTCAAGATTGTGTCTACTTATAGTCTAGAGTACTTACTGCAGTGCCTTTGGTATGTTCGGTATCAACTGTAACTGGGTACTTAATTTTAGGAGCAAACCTGGTTGAATAATTATTCCTCTCACGGAGTTACAATAGGGAAAAAACACTTATTTTAGATGCTTGGACCTTCCTAGACACAATAACAAGGTTTCACCTACCTCGTAATGGGAAGATTTCATCCTTGACCCGGTACCTAAGCCATGTGCTTCCTTGACAGCCTTCCTTCCAAACGTACTGGGAGCAGCAAATTTACTGACGTTATAAAATCATTTACTTGTCAGCAATGCTTTTTACTCTCTTCCGCACCAGACATTACCAGAATACCTTTTCCGGCTTGATTAGGTGATGACACTCAGTTATTGGCGCGAAATATAAGCATTTCGGAGTCCTAGTACTATTTAGGTGATAACGCGATCTTCCGTCCATACGTTCAGACGTCACAACTCCTGACTTCCTTCTACGCGCTTCCGGTTTAGTTTTATGCGTTATCATGCGGCAAGGCTAAGATGACGTCACACTACTAACATCATTTATTTTTTCTCTTAATAATTGACAGACCTGAATATTATTATTTACAAGAATCAGGGTTAACTTTACAACCAGTGACGTAGCCACATCCATCGTGATCGGGAGAGCCCGTCCATGTGACGTGACTGTCACACCTAGATATTCCTAGCATGCATCTCTCCATTGACTCTCAATCTTTGAGTCGCTTGCGCATTCACTGTCCAAGTTTCACAGCCGTACATCATTACAGGTAAAACACATTGATTATAAACTTACGCTTCTAATACATTGTAAGTTTGCTTTTGAAATAAAGTGTAGTCTTCCAAACGAAATCTACGCTATTTTATATCTTCTATTTATTTCATTAGTCAACTTGGCATTCGATTTTTCAGCTGGCCTAGGTAAACATATTCTTCAATTATGCCTATTGTCTCTCCGTTAATATTTACTTCCTTCTTTACAGCATATTGATTGCAAATTACTTTCGTTTTACTTAAATTCACTTTAAGGCCTATTCTCGAACTCTCATTATCAGTTCTTCCATTCTTGTTTGTAGTTCTTCTGCACTTGAAGCATACAGGACTATATCATCAGCGATACGTAGGTGATGAAGAAATTCGCCATTAATTTTTATACCAACTTCATCCCAGTTAAAATTTTGGAACACTCTCTCCAGGACCGCAAGAAACAGTTTTGGCGAAATTGAATCTCCTTGCCTTACCCCTTTTCCAACTTTAAATTTTTCACTTTCTTGACAGATGTGGCAGTCGAGTAGATGTTTTATTTAGTTCTATGTACTCGATCCTCTTTATGTAACTTTTTTTTTTCATTTCGTTTCTTCTCTTCATCAAAAGTTCAGTTTCTTCTGAGATTTTACTCTCATTTTTATTTCTGATGCCTGCTATTTCCTTAACGGTCTCTCTTGTTATGTCAGTCAGTATCTTATTTCTGCTATTGATGTTTTCTTCATCCTTTAACTCTTTCAAGGCACCGAATCTGTTGCTTGGTTCTATCTCGAATGTATGTCTGTTTTCCTAGATTTTCTATATCTAAAACTGGCGGTTTTCCTCTGATAATCTTCTTTCTCTGTAGTCTAGTGTTTAGTTTCAACTTATATCTAACCATCCTATGATCACTAGAGGCTTTAAAACAGTTCATAACAGACACATCTTGCAGAATGTCCTTGTTAATCGATAGAACGTAGTATTTCGTTTTCGGTCCTATTTGGGCCTTTCCATGTCCACTTCCTCTTGGGTGGTGTTTTGAAAAATATATTGGAAATGAACAGTCTGTTGGCATCTGAGAATTCCACTACCTTCTCTCCTCTGTTGTTTCTTGTGCCATGCCAAATTTTTTCACTACCGTGTCACTGCTCTGCTTGGTTCCCACTTTCACATTGAAGTCTCCCTTTACAATTTTGTAATGCGATTTGCAACTATCCAAAATCTTCTTTATCTCCTCGTATAAGTCTTCGAATTCCTCCTCTGGGTGTGAGGTTGTTGGAGCATATACTTGTATAATTTCCATACTGTATCTGCTGTTTATCTTTATTACTACCCGTGCGATTGTATCTGAAATGCCTTCAATTTCTTTGATCCGTGTCTTCAGGTCCTTATTAGATAAAAAGCCAACTCCTGTCGGTTTTCCATTTTAGGTTCCTATGAAGTAGAACGTGTGCCCCGACGGTAGTTCCAACTATTCTTCCTTCTTCCAGCACACTTATGATAGTCCTATGATGTCACACTTAATCTTTGTTAGTTCACTCTGCAATTCGTCTAATTTGTTCTCTCCTGCAAGTGACTGACAGTTTAGAATCGCCACGTAGACTATAGATCCGTTCTAGTTGCTGTGTCGGTGTCCTGGCAGTCTACAGTCCAAACCCGGTCACTTTCTGCAGGACCAACCGCTGCCATTACCAGCTGTATTTCGTCCTCCTGGCCATAAGTTCTCCGAGACTGTCTCCTTACCTGTACCATCATGTGTAAAGAAAGGAGTGGTGCAGATTTTTGACTCATCACGCTGTCTGCTAATGCGGGTTGGTGAGCAGCCCATCCATGTTCGTTCGCCAAGCAGTTGCTTGGGTCCCACGACGTGAATGTATTAATTGGACATTAATCGTCTACCCCGGTCGGTTCCCTTAAGCTTTAGCAAGAGGAATTAAGGAGTCTCTTGCCAGTTAGTGGCAGACAACTTTTGGGACGACAGTCCCAGTTTGCTGGTCCTGTCCCGGTTTTCCGGCCTGGACAAATTAAAATTAAGGTTAAACATAATCTGAAAATGTAGGTAATTTTGTGGTTTAGCATTTACTTCTCTTTTCTTCAAATGAGTCACTAACTACTACATGGACAACAGATTTTCAGCAATCAGGGTAAATGGGCTGGGAAGCGTATCAGTTCGTGCATCGTGGTCTTTGTAAACATATGTGGGCGTAAATAGTCCATGGGAATTGTATGCATGAGCGGAAAGTTTGCAGGTAGGAGATGTTGTTAGGAAAGAACGGTAACAACAAAATTAAATATTGTTACCGGTAAACAATTCCTTTTGTACAATATTTAACCTCTCTAACCTTGTTAAATACGTGTGATAAATCGAAGACAAACCATGCTTTCCTTTAATCATTGTTGGTGCTGATTCGACGTCATTTATTCTTCTTTGGTCTTACTGGTTCTATTCCTTTCAATTACTTCTTGGTACCTTTCTTCACATCCTTTCTTGAATTTCATTTCTCTTTTCATTGCCTCCATTCTGATATGTCGCGCAGAGGTAGCAGTAATCTTCCTGAAATTACGATAGGAAAGGAGCAATTTTGGAGTACATTTTAAAGATGTCACTCGTAATACAATGCATATTATATGGTCCTCATTACACGTAGTCATTACGTGATAAACAATTTGCTGGTTGAAAAATATTGTTTTGTTAATAGACTGGCATGACTTTAGTTAGCCCTCTTTGCCGTTTCAGAAAATCACTGCAGCTCAGAGATAGGCCAAACACTTTCTTCAGACGAGCTGCTCATTAATCGAAAGAACTATTATTGTTATATGCACTACTTTCACTTGCTGATTCTTTACTTCGGAGTAATTGATTAATGAGCTTGCTATGTGACTTTTTCACATCCAATAGAGTGTCAAGTTTCTTCTATTTAAATGGGAAAAGAAGCTAATATTATTTTTAATTAATTACTCTAGACATATATCTCTAGGACTCTAACAACAAGCGAATCATAATTTGCGCGAGGAGAGAAAACCAGTCATTTTCAGGTTCAAAGGAACAAAACGCTCCTTAAAGCAAAGAGGATCATATTTGAAACCGTTTAAATAGAGCCGAATGTTAGATTACGTTTAATTTGATTTAAAGAGATCTCTAAAGTAAAACCTAAGAATGTGTTTTAGTTGGTTTGTTTTCTAACGCAAAATTTAATGATTTCAGTGTGTTGTTGTTCAATATAGTTTGAGTCAGCATCGTGCTGTACACAAGGTAGTTCTCATATAAACTCAAAAGATGGCAGCACAGACTTCGAGCTGGTTACATATCTAGGCTTGCTATATTTTAGAAGCGAAAATCCGGGACACTACTATTTTACAAAATTATTTCAAATGTAAAATATATAAAAGAAGAGTTGATGCTTTTATTGACCTAATTTCATTAGACAAGTGTAAATAATATATATATATACTGAAACTTCAAAAGAATTTAACCGAGCTACTTGTTCTGCGTGTAAGTAGAACATACGGCAAAAATTTAAAAGATGATTGTTGACATCTACACAAGTAAAGAAATTTCTATGAATATTAGTAAAATTCCGCTTCGTTTTGGAGATACAGCGTTTCCAACTTGGAGCCCAAAATCGACACCTTATAATGGGAAGAAAATGAATATTTCTCAGTAAATCAGAAACGACGCATGAACGAAAATTTCGTTGGCGGAAATTTGTTTCCAACAACATGGTGGATATCACGAGTGAAAACACTATGTCACCCTATTGTCAGTGTTGCCATTAACTGTCTTTACTTTACCTGTATTTACCTATATTTTACAATGTTATGCCATCTCTGTCTTTGTGACCTCAAATTATCTAATTGTCATTGATCACACTGCATTAACTCCCATTGTAATGAACAACGAGTTATAACTCGCCAGGTAGCAAGACATTTGATTATCCTTACTATCAGAGGATGTTACTGTTCGGCTTTACTGTTAACTGTTAAATGTTTGTTTATTGTGTTTTTTTTCTTCAGATTCCATTTCGTTAACTTGATAATTATGACTATTTAAATGATTTTATATAATTCAGCAAACCATTAGCAAGTTCTCACCTTAGAAAGTAGAAGAAAAATAAGGTTTCGGAGAAGTATTTACAGTTATCTGGGTATTTCATAAGGATGGCCACTTCCGGAAAAATAGTTTTCCTGTTTCCGGAAATCACATTTTCCGTTATTTACTTTTCCGGAAAATTTTCCGTTTTCCGCTTTTGCGGAAAATTTCCGTTTTTATCATTTTGTAGGTAATTTCCGCTTTTCAGGAAAATATAACTCAAGATAAATCCTTTTCCATCTTCGGATGGAGAATAAGATTTCGGCCTGAATAATTACCGGCTTGATCTTTCAGAACATTTATTAGGATATTTTATTACTGACAAGGGAGGGTCACGATATGTTGTCGCTAAGATCTGAATCAAACATAGTGCATCTGACAGAGGATGGTGAGATATGGAAAATACCAAAATTTAAGGTGCGATGGACAAGGGCGGTGAAACTAGGGGGGGGGGGAAACGCGAAATTCACAGAATTAAATAAACGATATATACACAGTATTTTAAAATAAAGGACGGAACTTTCAGGAGGTGATTTCTGACACTAAAAAAAAAAAAGTTCCTTTGAACATGGGTGAAATTTCGCTTAGTTTTGGAGATGCCACGTTTCCAACTTTAAGTTCAAAATCGACGCCTAGGAATGGGAGGAATTGAATAATTCTCATTAAGTCAGAAACGAAACAGAGTTGATCTTTTGTACACTATTATACATGTACATCAAATTATATTGAATGTATACAAAGTATGAAGGTTGATATGTGGTTCCTTAATTTTTTACGAATGTTTGAAAATCCAGAAATTCGTATTTTATGCGTATTAGAGGCCCGATATCGCTGGTGGGACAAAATATAAAATTCTATATTTTTTTTTACATGTTGTACAGTTATATAAGGAAAACATATGGTAGAAATGTCAAATTCGATATTTGAGTTTGAACGGATTATTCATTTGAAAATTAGGGATATAATACTCGTACGATCTTTGGTAAACATGTTATCAAAACACGCACGAACATACGCCGTTCGTGCACGCACGAACTGCATCGAGACTCAAATATCATAGTTACATTTTAAGCTTATCATGCAAACAACTAAAATTACTAAGCAGATTTAAAGGAAAATTGTTACTATTTGAATGTTCTATGATAAACCTGTACAGATATATTTCTTTTTTTTTAAAATACTGCAAAAATAACGACCATTAATTAATAGATTTGGATATAAATAAAAAAATACCCGTTTTGAATTATTCTAATATAAGGAATATAAGTATTATTATTTGAAAGAGGCCGATTAACCAAGCTGGAGGATTTTAGATGGACTGATCTGTAGTTTGTACAAGATCGCGAAAACATATTTGTCTTATCCGTAGTTTGCAACAGTGTGGTGTGTGCTTTAAGTATGTTGTTTATCATCACTAGACGATGTAAATTATCTAATAACACGACGTACTGCCATTTGAAAAAAATAAAACTTCTAGTTTGCAACACTAACGATTTGGTGACATCGTGTTTTCACTCCTGATGTCCGTCATGCTGCTAGAAACAAATTTCCGAAAACGGAATTTTCAGTCAATGATTCGTTTCTAACTTACTGAGAATTATTCATTTTCTTCCATAAATAGGTGTCGATTCTGGACTCAAAGTTGGAAACGCTGTATCTCCAAAACGAAACGAAATTTCAGCCATGTTCAAAGGACCTTGTTTTACTTGCTTCGATGCCGGTAATGACCTCCTGAAAGTTCCGTCCTTTATTCTAAAATACTTTATTTAACTTCTGTGAATTTCGAAGTTTCGCCCCTCTCCCCGGCTCCACCTACCCCTTGTCCATCGCACCTTAAATTTTGGTATTCTTCATATCCCACAATCCTCTATCAAATGCACTATGTTTGATTTGGAGCTCAGCGACAACATATCGTGACCCTCCCTTGTGAGTTGTTTACTATATATTGCTGTAGTCTTTGTACGACGGACAAAAGTGAGTGTTTCTAGAATTCGGAAGTATATGAAGCAATTATAATGCCGATGTGAAAAGAATTCTAATAAGCTAAGCTTTTATTAATACATCGTGCCCGTCTACGATCCCGACCTCTCAACTTTTGAGCTTACATACATTTTCGACAATCTTACGGGATAAGTAAAGAGAAAAGCAAACCCAACTTTTAAGTTTGCATCCTCCTTAATCAATAAAGGAATTCCATAAATTTGAAAATATTATTACTTTAATTATTACGCTAATTTTAAGAACAGCAATATACTGACACAAATTATAGAATTAGGTATTTAGGTATTGCCAACGGATTGATGTCTTGACGACCATCTTCCGACAAGGATATGACATTTTAAAAAATATGCAATTAGATAACAATAAAAAATTGATGCATCCTTGTGGCTATTGCCCAAATTGAACAAGATAACAGCCTTTTGTCTTTCATTATTTAATTTCTAATAGTTGTAACAACAATTTTGAAAATTCAAAAGGTTGAAAAGTCTAATATTACTGTTTCCCAATTCCATGTCCATTCGACATGAAACTTGTTGGCAGCTAGATAACTAGTTAATTTTGAACTAATGTTATAATGTTAATATTTAATGTACGATATAATGGTCAAGGTTAAACAAAAGTGGATAATACATTTTTGTCAGCAAAATTAAGAAAGTTAAAGTTGTCAATTACTCTTTGATTTTCTTGTGCAGTATATGATGAGGTCTATTAAACTAAAATGTTTTGTTCAACTCTATATGAACATTATTTCAATGCTTTAATTTAAGCACATCAACTGGGAAATTTATCCTTCTTTTGATTTCCATGTTTTTAATTCTTGGTTTGAAAAAAAATCCCTTTCGGTAGGTCTACAGGCTAAGGTAGATCTCGAAGTTTTTTTTAATTTCAAAAATTCAAATCTCGCCGTATATGAGCGCTATCGAGAAACTATTTATTGTTTTTTTGATTATATATATACTCGCTTTGTTTCGCTGGGAGCGCTGCCCCCAGACCCCCGTAGTGGGTTCGCCCCCCAACTTGAGTGCTTTTGAGAGGATGCGCCTTCTTTATCTTAACCAAAATCTCCCTGCAGCACTACACCACCATGGTGTCCATCTGCACCCTCCCACGGGGGGCTGCGCCCCCAAAGGGGAGGTTTGCCCCATTTATTGTAACATACTCTTGGTCATATAACTTTAAAGAAAATTTCGTTTCTCTACCTTCAGTAATTTGGAAATTGGGCTTTTGGGGCGGCCATTTTGGATCCAAGCTGACAAGTTTTTGAAAGTTTTCTTATATTGTCGTGACCCACTTCTGATGGTGCACCTACAAGTAAAATTTCATTTATCCAGCTCAAACGATGTGCAAAATTGGATTTTGGGCGGCCATTTTGGATCCAAGATGGCGACTATTCCCACATGTTGTAATATTTCCCTAAACTACTCGCCAAATTTCGTTTCTCTAGTTCAAACGGTTTGAAAATGTTTTTCTAGGTCCGCCATTTTGGATCCAAGATGGCGTCTTTGGATACATCATGTAATATTTTAGTAACATACAAGTGATAATGCACCGTGTTAGCAAATTTGATATTTATAACTGCAACCGTTTATGCTGTGTAATTCAAACAACAATGGGTTCGGCGGCCATTTTGGATCCAAGATGGCGATTTTTTAAACATTTCGTAATATTTTCTTGAACTACTAGTGACAATACACCTTTATGCCAAATTTCGTATCTCTAGCTCAAACGATATGGAAAATAGATTTTTTGCTTCCGCCATGTTGGATCCAAGACGGCGTTGTTGAATTCATTAGGTAACATTCTCGTAATCAAACAGTGATGTTTTACCTTTATGCCAAATTTGATTTCAATAGGCCCAGCGGTTTAGGCTGTGTATTCTATACAACAATGGGTTCGGCGGCCATTTTGGATTCAAGATGGCGACCGATTTTGCTCATTAACGAACTTAACCGAGCTATTAAGCCTAGAAACAACATATAAAAATTTGGTTCAAATATCTTCAAAATTATGGCCGCTAGCGTGTTAATAT
>JAGDQP010015242.1:0-26623 GCA_022664845.1 Lepisma saccharinum | reverse complement strand
TGATGATGATGATATATATATATATACACTTAGATATCGTACCGATCTCAATAGGTATATTTTTCATCAAAATCTACCTAAAAAGATTATAGAAAACACATGACTTAGCAGTATTTAACTCTTTCTATGTTTGAAAAATTGTTTCGAGCGTTCTTCAATGTACATTCCGCTTGGTTACAAACATTAAATATCATGCAATGTGTGCGCAGTGGCTGGTTTACACGAGTTTCGCGAATTGTTCCAGTATTTTCAGCGAAATGACACTAGGTGTTTTATAATAGTGGGATCGCAACGATGTGTTGATGCCGTGATAGGAAGGACATCGAAGTGACACTATTGAAATACGTTATCTTAATCTAACCCCACGATATGTGCCAGTGTTAGGCCTACATTATCAATTGGGTCGCCATGGAAAAATTCTGAAGCTAAGGACAGTGAAAGAAAGAAAAAGCTTTGGAAACTCCTACTCCATATCAATGTTCCGTGTATTACTACTCACACGTGCACATGAGAAATGTAAACAATAGTAATTCTTATAGTAAACAAGAATGTGTGATGTAATAACAATAAACAGCAAACGACACAGTAGCAGACGACAACAACTCTATAGGGATACAACAGATGTGGTTGATATCGACCTGAACATGGAGTTGTTGTCGCCGATGGATGGATTTGGAGGACTTCCCACAAATGGAACCTGTATCTTGGGTCACGATTATACTAGTCTTGATTATTCTTGCATTATTTGTCATAATAACAATTATCTTGTGTATTACATATCCTCGCTTAAAGAAAGCAGAAAACCTAGAATAAATTTTTTTTTTCCAGAATCGTTATCACAGCAATTATTGTCGCCACAATAGTCATTCTAGTAACAATTTTATTTGTTTATCTGCTACGTCGAATTTATTGAACTCACACCTTAAACATTGAAATGATCATGAACGATACTCAATCGCCTGACACGGCAATAAACAATAATAGTGAAACCAACAACTACACGTTGGGCATATAACCCACATTCTCACCCACAGTATACGAGGAAGCTGCCCTGAATAGTGCTCAGTTATTAACAACAATCAGTGACTTCGTATACAAATACTAAAAAGTCATAACAAACACTAATTCGCCTCACTGACTCGAGGATCGTGACGTCGCTAAAGACCGAATCTGCCTGATCAGTGACATACACGTTATTAGTATTTAACTAAATTCCAAGGGCAAGCCTATGTATATAAAAAATTTCTACAAAGTGATTTTAAGTGTCTAACTTTGTGAATTAAATATTTTAAGTGCAAAGTGCTACAGTGCTAAGTGTCGGTGAATTAGAAAATAGGTCACTGAAACAAGTTATGCTTCGCTATTTTTCCGGGGGAGGGGGAATGCAATGTTCCGTGTATTACTCACACGTGCACAAAAGAAGTGTAAACATTAGTAATTCTTATAGTAAACAAGCATGTGTGATGTAATAACAACAAACAGCAAACGACAACAACAACTCTACAGGGATACAACAGATGGGGTTGATATCGACCTGAAGATGGAGTTGCTGTCACTGATGAATGGATTTGGAGGACCTCCCACAAATTGAACCTATAAAATGCCACAGCACAGTCATTCGACTCAAGATTATTCGACTCCTGGGTGGTCATCTCCTCTCCTACCTGTTTGCAGAAGGCTTGCTTCTGGAACATCCCTGGCACGCAAGAGGCTTGCTCCTGGTGCCATTCTTGCATACACAAGAGGCCTGCTCATGGTATGCACTATACCTCAACCAAACATCATTCCTGTACGCAGAAGACTTACTTCTGGTACTACCTTTAACACGCAGAAGGCTTGCTTCTGGTGTTATTCTTAAGCACGCAGAAGGTTTGTTTCTGGTGTGGCCCCTGAAAACAAATCTTCTCAAATGAGTACATCTGAATAGAAGAAATCTATAAGCTATTCGTTAACTCTTAAATATTCTGTATTTAGTATCCTACGAGAACCTGTTTTTAGTAATGTTAGTGACTTATTAACTTTTTGTAATAAAACTGGATGTAGGCTAAAACGAAACACGTGTATCTATTGACTCTACCTAAGACGCATTATAAGGAATCGTCGAGAACATTACAATATAGTATATACTGCAACGTATTCTAATGTAGTTTGTAGGCGTAGCTTCGTGGGAAGGTTTATGATTTGGGTAGACTATCTTTTATTGGGTCTTTGAGTTCATTATTTAATGACACCTTTATAACAGTAATTGCAACTGCAGATAAGGTGAATGCTAAAGCAAGATCCACAGTCCTTTCTTCCTTTACGTAAAGTGTTTATTGCCAAGTAATTTTACATTATTAAACAACTACAAGTAATTTTAAAATGCTGTGAATGTGAAACAATCGTCACATGGTTCCACTTTCTATATATACTGTACGCTGAATTATACTCTTATCATACATGTAATGTCAATATTGGAGTGCATATAAAAATAGTTAGTAAATTAGAATCGTTGTGCTCATTATTCAAACAAACCTTTATAATAATGTAATTTCAAATGTAGGAATATGCATAAAGTAATTTAACCTTATCTTCCTTTACGTGAACTGTTCGCAGAAAGCAATTTCACACTACTTAAGCACTACTAATAATTTACAAAAAAGTAATATAAGTCGGAAAAGAAGGAAAGAAAGAAGAAGAATAAGTTAAAATAAAATTCTTCACTTTGCTACAATGTCGTGTACAATGAGATAACATTTTGACAAACTTTTTATTCATTAATCACATCCTATTTATTTCATGATAAGGTGGAATCCAGAGCCCGGCCCTTCCTTTCACACTAGCTTTGGATTCTCTTGCGTTTACTGCGATGAGGAGTTTCCCCCAGATTTTTTGTGGTTTCGGGATGGACGTGTGTGCATATGGCAATTTATATAATTAAATTCTCTTGTTCTTCTATATATATCTTCTGCATGTGATTTTCCATGTTTCTGTGTGGTAATCATTTGATTTTCGATGGTGTATATGTCAGGATGTAGAAAATTCGGTCCAGTTTGTTTCATTGTAATGTGAGATCCGGAGCCTATTCACACCAGCCTGTTGGATTCTATCTCACTTTGTATATGTAATGAAGGAGTTTTCCCATCTTCCTTTTTGTAGATGTGTAAGTGTACCAACGTTTTGTGATTCTGGTTTTGTTCCAGCGGTTGCCGGTATTCTAGGTTAACTTTTCCGTTTTGTCTTGTGCGACTATTTGTGCACATGTGTTTGGTCACAGACCCATGTGTGTATTCACTTTTCTCAGAGTCTGAGGTTTTAATTTTTCATTAGTTACTATTCTTTTTTCCTTTTCGGTATTCCGCTTTGTGTGGTTTGTCCGGTATTCCGGCTTAAGCCGTCCGGTGGTTGTGGCGGTGGTTATTATTTTTGTGAGAATTTGGATTTTATTTAAGGCCCTTAGGCAGCTTTGGGTAAGGCCTATTATTTTAATATTCTAAGTTCCTCTTTCATATGGAGATAATTTTGTTTAGTGGTCACCCAGCCATGTTCTGATCATGCTCTTGGCTGCTTCCTTGCAGTATATTTTGTTGGTTTCATCTCTTTCATTTTGCTCATTTTTGGTTGGTATTTGGACTTTTCCGATTTTTTTGTTCTAGTTTGTTAATCATTGCTTCCATCATCGGGCTTCATTGTAGGTTTCCGGCTCATTTGGTCTTTAATACATTGTTTTGGCCCCTAAAACGGACGTTTTTTTTTAATTTTAATTAAACTTTTCTTTTTCGTTTAGTTTATATGTTTTGAATTGCAGACGGAATTACCCATAAGTATTTTCGGTTGGTGTTCAGCATAGGTATCTCAGGGCAGGACACATGTACGGATTGTTGCAGTAGCTGTGCCTCTTTTCTTAAAATAATTTCTACTCAAAGGGGCGTTCTCACTTCTTCCTCTTCTTAAACGGTATCGAAAGTGCCACTATTCGTCTTAGCGTCCTTGAAAACTATGGATTCGACATTAATATCTGTCATTTTGGATTACTTTTAAAATGTTACCCCCTCCCATCCCCACTCCTAGGGATGCTAGGGATTTCTTAACCTCCCCATTATTTCTTTCCAGATCGCAAGTCATATGTGTACCAAGTTTAGTTGAAATTAAACCATTGGTTAGATAATTATGTAGACAAATATATTTTAAAGTGAATGGCAACACTGACAAACTTGGGGGTTGGGAGACAAGTACACTCACAGTATATTTTTTTATAGTGTTGAATTATGTTTATGCCAAGTTTGGTGTATATACTTCCAACGGGACAGAAACCATTTGAAAAATATATTTAGGTTGCCAACACTGACGAAATTGGTACTTGTGGGTTCAAAGTGAAAAGCAGTAAACTTCTTTGAGATAGAAGTCTAACAGTGTACCAAGGAGAAATATGATTGGTACAGGCATTTAAGCATGATGCACGAACTTACATCGAGCCATTCATGTTTATGTGTACGTATATATGAGAAATGTTTGGGTTGTTTTCCGTTGGACAATTTTATGCCCTTGCTTTCCCGTAAATTTTAAGTTTTCTGTTTCCCGTAAAATTTTCAGTTCCCATTTTCCGGATTTTTTTTCCGTCTTCCGTTTTCCGGAAACATTTCCGTCTTCCGTTTCCAATTTTCCGGTTTCCGGAAAAATATTTTCTGTTTTTCCGAAAAGATATGGTCATCCCTAGTATTTCATGCTTCAACTTCCACTTTGCCATAAATACAGAAAATAGTACTCTCTTGCTTTGCCAATACAAACCATATTTCTGTCAGAAGAAGAAAAGCTTTCAAAAGATAACGTTTAAGAAAATAGTAAGCTGTTGTCTAATAAACGCTTTGTAATCGTACGTAATACTCTTCATTATTGATTTGTATTTTTCCCGTATCTGTGATAGTAGCGCGCGCGCGCACACACACACACATATGGTATATATAAAGAGAGAGAGAGAGAGAGAGAGAGAGAACGTTTCTGTGCCTGAATATTGTCCCCTCGTGGGAAAATTTCTGGCGACTCCCTTGGATTCAATGTTATCTAATTAATTAATTCAAGCATTTATGTATCACAATTACTCATAGTTAATTAAATCTCATTCATGTCAACATTGATCTTTCTGATTCGGTTTTCTCGATAACAAAAACGTCGTCGATGTGTTTGTGCATCGAAACCTCGAATATGAGGATCGTCATCCTGCAATCCGATGTTATACCAACTGTGCCTAATGTTGTAAATACTGCATACCTATCCTCTTGAATTACTCAAGCTCTCTTATCCATTAACGATCTACAAGCCAAGATTAACACATGGAAGAAAGTAAATATCTTATATATATATATAAGCTTCGACCTGAGCCAAAGTCACTTTTATTATAATACGAATTGTTTTGAATTGTTATAAGTGTCATCATTTTACTACAAGTAAACAGAGCATTTTCACAATAAAAATCAACAATTTACATGTTTCAAAAATTGCTTAAAATTTCATTTTAGAAATCACTAAATAGTAATTTCAAAGTCCATGCAAGGAAGGTAAACAAAACGTTGTTTCGTTGTAAAAGTAAAGGACATCTGGTAGGGTTTTTTCCGGGTTACCAGATGGTGTAAGAAAATAAAAACAATAGAGTAACAAAGTAAAAGAAATTCTTGAAAAGACTGAACCCTCGCCGCCGGGACCTCCACGCAGCGATCACTGTCAAGGGGGTTTGTAATAAACCGGCGACGAACCCCCTTCCCCTTAACTCACGCTGGTCTCGTAGGTCTGAGAGAAAATTTCAAACTTATAAAATGAAACAGCGTATTTGTAAAGGTAGAAATAATCATAATGACCAACAGAATGTTTGAGAAAGAGTTTCAGAAAATATTTCAACACTCGTATATAAATAAGTTCGGTTGGAATAGAATTATGAATAAATTACTGGGTGAAGTGATTTTTATTCTACTCGTGAGACCTCTATAAAAAGAAAATTGATACGAAATCATATCAAGTTAGTTCAGACATTTTGTTATAGAGTAAACCTCTAGAAAATTTTACAGTTGGATTACTGACATATAAAGCAATATATTTAAAATAGAGTTCATACCAAGTATTATACATGACAATCTACTGGCACTTTGACTTTAGAAATATTAGTAATTTGAAAGTTTAGTAGAAGTCCTGGTAGTCCTGGTAGACTAGTAAAATAGATTGCTTGAGTGTTAATTTATGAATAGATTACATGATTTTTGAAGGAAACGGTACTTTATTGTTCGTGGATTTTCAACACGTTGGGAACTATGAGACGATAATAAATTCTTAAGTTTAATAAATCTCTATTAAGTATTATTAACAAATGCATTCTTAAATAAAACAGTTTATCTGCTCAGAGATATCTGGAGTCTAATATGGCTTATTAATAAATCAGCACTAAGATTAAGATAAATAAAATAGTGACATTCTGATCAATAGTTGTTTATAGTCCTCTCTCCTTCATAGGAAAGCTATTTGATAAAACTATATTAACGTTTAGATACATGTATATTTATTCGAAGATCAAATTATCGTTATCATCCTGGAACCACATAAAAACATTTTTAAACCTAAAAGAGCTATCTAATAAATAAACATTAAAACTTGGAACACAGCGTATTCTAATAAGGTAACTGCCAATGAGCTCATTTTGAAACCTACTTGGAAACGGAAACCGAGTCTTTCCAATGACCAGTCGTCCGCTTATCCATGCCCGAAGACTAGTTGTAGCAACGTCAAGAATAAGTTGACTATGCGTTTTGATTGTGGAGTTATCACGACTACGTTTCTCCATGCAAAACAATTACTAAAATGTTTACGTTAATGCTATTTGCTGATTAAGAGATGGAGTACGAAGAAAAGGGCAGGGACTGCAGCTGTGGGTAACTGCTAATTGGCAACTCACCACATCAAAGTGTCCACCTACTCATCACGTTTCGTGCAGGGTCATTTGGCAAAAAATAGAATCATCCAGGTACCTTTGCAGCCTTTATGGTTTGGTACCTTGTGACTTCTGGAGTTTTCCCAGAGTAAAATCACGTTTAAAAGGAAAGGTATTTGAGACCACGGATGCGATCAGGAGAACGTAACGATGAAACTGATGGGGATTCTAACAATGCACTTTGCAGCGCGTTTTGAAAAATGGAAGAGACTCTAAGAGAAGCATAGAGGTCTAAAGGGGCCTAATTCGAATAGAATTATGGCGCCACTGACCTAAAGTAAAATATATCTATGTTATTACCGTTTTCACAAACAACCTTATGCATGACACATGTTGAAATTAACACAGGAATTTGACACCCGGAGTGACCGATCCCTATCAAGGTGGCCATCAATTATTATGTGTTAATTTAAAATATATCTAGATTAATGTTTATTTTGTTTGATAAAAGTAAGTAAATTATATTTGATGTACAAAAATTCTACCTCGTCTGTAGATGCCATTTGCGATGAGAATACTAACGTCGCAGATTATGCTGCGTGGACTTGAGTCTTTGGCAACTAACTTTTTGTGGTACAAATTTTGATGGGGAATGTGAAGTGGCTAATGTACCGTTTGATCGAGCTCCGAAGCTCCTGCATAGCAAGCTTCATCGACCTCGAGAGGAAATTTTCATCTCCAAGCGATTTTGTTAAGTGCAATGTAGGATGCAAAAGGTGACAAGTTATCGTATTTATCCAAACGATAAATGATAACATTTACCGCCAACGATTGGATATAACGAGAGAAGAACTTATACCTAAGCTACCAACGCTAGTCAATTACAAAGGCGTTGATCTTCGTCACAATAACGAAAGTGCTCATGCTGCTTTCATCGCACGGCAAGATTACTGAAATTCGGTTTGGAAGAATTATCCTACAAGGTTTATTTCACCTATATTACTCCTAAGGACTACCATGTTTTACGCTTATTACAAAAAGCTTCACTCCTCAATTCTTTGATGTCGCGGAGGATGTTAAAACGCCAGTAGACAACATTTTAACTATAATCTAGAGGAATTTTACCACCTGGGATTTATTTCCTGTCACACAGGTGGCAAGAGGTTATTCATAATGATAGTAACAGGTGTCTTACTTTTTGTTTCGTCTCCACAAAACGGGTACAACCTTTGCAGAAGCCCAATGGTTCGTATGGTATAACTATTATACTTATATCTAACCTGGTCAACAACAATAAAAAAAGTAACATTTGTCTGGTTGCCAAGAATATTTGAACGAACTTCAGATAATTTTGGAAGTGCTGAATCAAAAGAAACGACATTAGTTTCATTCAGTTAGCTCTAATTCTTTTCTGAGATGGATACCCTGAAAATATGACTATACCCAACTAACGCTTGTAGCTACTTACAAACGAGCATACTGCGGTATTTTGTTTGTGTCTTTACTGTTTAACATCGTGTGCCAAGTTTATCCATTGTATACTAACTCAAATACATCAATTTTTCCGTTTGTGTATTCTTCTTCAAAAGCTCTTTACAAAGAGTAAAATTGAATTTTGTTTATAGTCTTTCGGTATCTAAGGCTTCGGCCGGAATAGAGGAAGGGAAAGGATGCGGGAAGATGTTTGTCACGGCGTCTGTTAAAGGTGTCTCCCGAAATTTGTCTGGTTTGACTGAGGAAAAACTCAGGAAAAACCTCAGTGTGTATGGTCGGCCGCTGGGATCAAACCCACGATCTCCCGAATGTTACTCCAACGCTCTACCACTGAGCTTCGACGGCTCGGTAACTTTACAAAGAGTGTGATTAATTAATCTGAGTGCAGTTATCTACAAATGTGGCGAATACACTTGGCGAAACAGAATGAAAACATTAATGTTTACACTAAACAAAGTAAGTCTTAGTCTCCCCATAAGGTTTGAAGAGCTATGAACAATTCTACGATAGTGAAGAAATGGAGCAATAAAGACTTTGGCGTCTCAATGGTGGTGAGAGAACCTGACTATTGTTTTTGTGCTGCGAATATGAAAGGCTACAATCTCTACACGGAACATACGTGGAAGATGAGACTACTTCTATAAAATCAGTAAGTTACTTCCGCCTCAAGGAGCAATAGTGAATAAAGAAATTTTATCTGCTGGTGGGTTAGTAGATTAGAGCAAGTTTGATATGTCTTCAAGAGATAATTGTAATGTATCACACGTCATTATCGGACCATAGTTTCTCAGATAAGAAACTCTTCTGCTACGCCATATCAAACTTGGACAGAAGAATGTATTCGTTCAGGCCTTGTAGAGGGATCATGATCATATTAAAATTGATCTGTAAATCGTTCTTTGTACGGATTATTGAAGAAAACTAGAATCACGGATCTCTAATGGTCATCCAATTAAACAACTCACCAACAATTTGACTTTTCAAATTGTATAGTAATGAAATTTCTCGCTCGGGCCGTCATGTCTAACTTCCTAAGAGATTATTGCGTATGTAGAAAGGAGTCAATTATGAAGAATTTGTGTGGAATGTGTTCCCTGACCTTACAGTTATGAGAATTTTTACGAGGACAAAAGTGTACATATTTCAGTCCCTGTTAGACTAATTTCTGTATAGTGTTTGCACGGATAGCCAAGAGGAAAAGGTTAAGGACAAAAAGTTAATTGAGGGAAGGCGTGTATGGGACATGAAACAATCACTTGACTTCAGACTACAGATAAAGCCTCAAACGTTCATTGTCCGGACGACGCTCGTAGAGGAAAATCCTACGAAAAGCGTTTTACTCTGCATAACTGTATTTGTTTGCTTTCATTTTGATGCCTTTGCTATTTGATTTGTTTACTTTTGTAAGATTTATTTCAGATCCAATGTTATTTATTAGCACCTGGCTAGTATCTCAGAAAAAGGAGTAAACCTAACAAAACGAATGTCGTATTCTGAATCAGTGAGACAAAGTTACCCTAATATAATATCGTTCTAATATAATTGGCAAAAAAAATCGTGTTGGTCAGGATTGATTGGCATTGGATCATTTCCGAGGAGTTTCAAAGCGTCATATTCTTGCCATCAATAAAAGAAGAGAACAAAAGAGAATTGTGTAGAATGTATCTCTAAAGAATTGAATTACTGTTTCTACATTTTAAAATGAACATTACTAAAAGTATTATGTAAAGTCATAAATTCAATTACTCTACTATAGTTAGTACTGTGTTGAAATGACGGTATATTCATCAAATGCAATACAGACTGTTGAAAGATAATAGTGCAGATGTTGGGTTTTAAAGGACAAAGAGTAAAATAAGATGATGCGAGGGTTCACAGTTGAAGAGAAGTGTAATTATTATTGAGACCATTAAGCAGACTTTGATCAAGTATGTGTATCAAAAGCATAAAATATGTGATCCACGTGTTTATTTTAGTTTTGTTTTGTGTGTGGTAATAATTATTTCTAACGACAGACTTTTATAGGAAGATCTCAAAGATTTCTCTCTAATCCAAACGCACTAGACTTGAGAAAAAATAATAATGATCATGTGTACTATTAGTTAAAGTTTGATTAAGTATATAGATATTATTATGGGCGCACTTCTGTACATGGTAGTAGTTTTCCTAGGAAGAAGTTATTTATGTTCTTTTCTTTTATATATAGGCAAGGGCATGCAGCACATTACAACGCTCTGAAACTCCTTATTTCTAGAAGCCACTCAGGTTTCAAGAATTGTTCAGTCCATGTCTTCTTAGTGCAGTCCTTCTGGTTATCATATCTATAAGTCATGCAGATAGATGTTGATGTGGATGAAACAACATATTCTTCTCATAGTTGAGGGAATGTCTTGGAATATGTTCTGATTTCCAAACTTATGGAAAAGTAATCCGTTTCTTCTGTTGATGACCATTTAACTAGAACGAAAGAAAGACAGACATGACTTAAGTGTATCACTTAAAAAATTTAATTGAGTTCAGAACTGCCAAATTGGGCAGAAAGTAGCGATTCGGGGTGTTTGGTTTTCCTATAATTAGATTATTTTTATCTTGTCTTGGGGAACTTTAGGCATGTTGTGTTAGGTTAGGTTAGGTTAGGTTAGGTTAAGTGCTCTATGGGGGTCCATAGAGCACTTATAAAAATTCCATATCACCAACATTTTGAAAAGATTGACTGGATAGTTCTCTTATTAGCTCCACGCTAAAATAGAGTTTGGCCAGTGGAGTTTAAAGAACATTATGTTCTATAATTACATAAAGTGAGCGCAAGTAGTCCGTTGGTTTGTTGAATTTATTTTAAGGCGTTTAGGTAACTATGGCTCAGACCGTACAGATGATGATGAGGTGAATTAGTGGAATGAAGAAAGTGGGAGGAAACGAGAGCACCAAGAAAACCCACACACACAGTGTTTCTCCACCAAAATACCCACATGGCATGAGCAGGGTTTTGTGCTGGTAGGAGTGTCGATCCGATTACCTCCTAGAACCAGTGGTGAGTGCTCTATCAACTGAACTACCGCGGTACTCTCTTGGTTTGTGTTGCAACAAGAGTGTTGAATTGAATTGAATTTATTTTAAGGCCTTTTGGCAACTATGGCCCAGGCCACAACAAGAGTGTTATAAATACAAAGTTGACGATCTTCCAAGAAGAATCGTGCTGATCTTGCGATCACGCAGTGCTATTACTAATAAAATATACTCAGTTATATCTGACCCGTGTTAAATGTTAGAATACATGATTAATTATACTGCATCATATTAAGTTACAAGCTACAATATCACCTTGCTTGTGTGTTAAAATGACTGTGTTATTTTGTCCCTTTCGCTACTTTTGGCCATTAAAATGTGGTAATTCTGAAAGTGATCTATTAACATGTCGAGACATACCTGTACATTTAAACACAAAATATGTTTATATCTAGTAGAGCCGTCGTACCAACGAACGAAATATATCCTTTCTGTAGAGTTATCAACCGTGTTCATTCTGGAGGACATGTACGGTATACTAGTTTTTCTTCGATCTTGTCATTTAGTCCTCACAACTTTCTAAATCTCTTGAATTAAGCTTCTTAAGTGTTAAAGATGTATTTTGTTCCTGCCAAGGGAGTACACCAGTACGAACAAACAAACAGAATCAGCAATACAGCTTCAATACAGTAACAGTGTCTTCTTGAAACTCACCAGTTCAAAAATAAAATTAAGTTGGACTTTACTAAAGTACACCCGGGGATATTTGCTTTCCCATGAATCATATTATTTCTCCCATTAAAAACTCAATTTAGTGTTTCTGTTACGGTATTGAAACTTTAACGGTTATTCTATTTTCGTTCAGTAATAGCGTACGACCTAATCGACAATAAAAAATGATATTATAGAAAGAAGAGAAAATGCTATTGTGTTAAAGCTCTTATTGCAGTGACCCTATTTGATACTCCTAGGCCCAATTCGTACATCGAAAGAGGTTTCATTATAAAGTCTTCCACGCAGTTTGTATCTATTCCTCAAAGTGCCTTCAAGCTTCGCACAGTTTAGGTTTGTTACGTTATTAGATTTGGTTAGTTAGAGCATAGATGTGCTTGCATAGGATATTTGGGTTATATTTATTATAGTTACGTATATACAACTCGATAGCATTTTATCAATAAGAAATAACAAAACAGTATTCATACCCAACTAACGTCTATACAGATTAGCTCTATAAGAGCATCATCTAAAGTATCTAATTGCACATCGTAGCAGTGGAATTCTCAGCAACAGTATAACAATTGTACTTTATCAGCTGAGCACCTTAGGGTGTTAAATTGTGGAGCTCTGAGTAGAGTGAAGAGTACTTGTGACTTGTCTTACAGTAGAGCATGGATGTGCATGAAGAACTGCAAAGATGGGGAACGGATTCTTTAATCGAAAACACCCGAACCTTCTGGAGTGTAAAATTTAAAGAAATTTTACAGCAGGTCAACTGAAAATTACACTCACACTCTTGTCAGAATTTTCTTTGGGTTTTCTCTTAATTCTTTATTTACTTTTAACTTCGCTTTCACTACGATCTTTGTCAAATCGTTTATTTTCGACGAGCCGATCGCCGTTCTAAAGATTCACGGGAAATACACCAGCACAGGGAGTGAACAGTTTTGTGTTAAACCTGATGTAGAGGGTTTTCATCGCATTAAAGAGAAAGCAACAGCTAACCTGACTTTATCTAAGCTAATTTCGTAAACTATGTAAACTTTTCAAATTGCGTGAACGAAAACATCTTATTAGACATTAGCTAATATATTTCCGTGAATAGTGTAAAGTGTTGAAAATACTAAAGGAAGCAAAATGGATCAATTATTTATATGTACAAAGAAAGACATAGTTTTTAAAATAAATAACATGATCTGGGAGGAAATGGAGCCCTGTCTCCAGGACTAACAATCCCATGCTCTACCGTCTATGCGAAACACAGAGCTGCTAGACAAGGCTTTGGCACTGTTCTTGATTCTTCAAACATATTTGAGCAGAACGCTAACGTATAGCACTGCGGTAAGGAGACGCTACTTCCATGATTCTTTTCCCTGGCGACCTACTGCTTCCTAAAATACGTTTTCGGGAACTTTTAAAATTACAGTTTTCCTGTATAAGTTCTCTGCAACTCCTTCTTTTCGTATTTTGGTGAATACTATTTCCTATCACAGTTTTAACCATTCTTTTTAACACACTGTACATTATACGTGACTTGAATTTTATTTTTTGTTTTTAGGCATTCATGATCCACTTAGGATTAGTAGTGAAAATGACGCGGAAAGAATTCGACTACGGAGTTGATGGAGTTACTGTCGAAAAACTCTGGTAAAACCTGTCAAGATGGTCAACTGCTGGTACCAAACCTAGGGCGTCCCGAATACAAAGTTACTCTACAAACTGAAGTACGGTTGCTCGGGTTATAGATGAAATTTTGTATATACTTTTTGTTATACTTGTTATACATTTGTTATACTTTTTAATTGTACTAGCTCCGATATGTATTATGTTATGTGCATAATATTACTATAAAATTACAATTGAAACTGATAACAAATTGGAACAAAAACGTCACCTACGTTATACGAACAATAACACCCCAGAGTGCAACACATTTAAAATCCGACAATTTCCGATCACGGAAACATTTTTTTTGTGCAATTTTCGAAATTGCGGCTCTGAAGCAATCTTCTTAGTACACTCAAGCTGTACTTTGTACCTTGCATAAAGTCAAGTGGTTATAATTATTGAATGTGTTTAGCACTTTGCAGTCCTCGTGCCTAATAACACCCTCTTAAATTGGAGAACTATTAAATGGAATATTAGATTGGCATTTTCGGACAATTACGTGAACCAATTTCAGTTTGTTGTATGAGAAGGGTGCAAGAATTTGCTTTGTTTCAATTTCTTCTGGGTATCACACTATACTTCTCTATTTCTACTGGACTATAATACTACGCGTAATATAAATAAAAAAGTATTATTGGTTTTCTCTGCTTTTCGAAAGACTGCATATTCTGGATTTTATATACGTTCTCTTTATTTCACAAAAATGGTAGTATTATATGTCTGTAGAATAAATGTTGAAGTAGTCGGTACCGAATTATAATACTGGTGTTTGGTGCCGGTACCGAATTATAATACAAATGATTATGAATATTGCTAGTGCGTCCGGGGTTTGCTTCTCAAAAATATGATAATCCTACATATACCTATGCTTATATACTGAATTGAATTTTTATTTTTAATAAAATGTTTGCTAACCAAATGTAAAGCAAATATTTTATCTATTGTTAAGGAATTACGATTATCATGGCATTTTATTTCTTCATATCAAGGTACAATAAAAATGCAGTTCTAACATTTTAAAAACTGAAATTTGAAAGCAAAGAATTCAAAACATGTGACGTTTATTTTCGAAACAAAGGAGCAGATTACCAGGGTTGTCCACAGCAATGCTTTTACGCTAAATCTGAAGTTTTTGGATGGGTTACTACCGGGGAGAACAACTCGACTGCGGTTAGCGGGAAATTTCGAGATGCTGAGAAAGTGCAAAGGAATTACTTTCTTAAGTTAAGGATTCAAAATATTGACCACCCATTGTAAGTTACATATAAGGAGGTTGACAATATCTAACCTAATATAAACCAACCAAACTTTGGTCAGTATTCTTGATCCCTGCCCTTCTTTGCTTTCTATGCGGCTTTCATCATATACAGGTATACCAGATCTGGCGCTTATTGGCCAAAAAATGCAGGTTTTTAGAAACCTGTTAGAGGGGACTTTTCTCTTGCTATTTGGCAACCTTGCTGAAAAATAAGGTTCCGTTCAGTGTCAACAGCTCTTCTAGGATAAGGTCTCCAGATATTCAGTGAATTGTTCTTAATGTCCTGAAACGGATTGATGAATTTCTCAGCATACAAACTACAACTTACGATAAAGTGGTCACCGAAACGCTCTGTTTGTTGAACACCTGCAAGATTTGATCAAGTGACCACTCGTACAAATAGCAAACGTGCTAATCTTCTACCAAAAGGTCTGTTAATTTTCTCGTACACTACGGTCTAATAAGACCACACACATATTCCAATACAGGAAAAGGGAAAATTTTGTTAAATCATTTATTTTAGAAGAAAAAGAAAAAAACCGTTAACATTTAGAGAATAATAAATATTATGAACCGCATAATAAATCATTAATACAAGATAGAACGCGAAACCAAGGGGTGAATTTTAAATACGTGTTCTCAACACTAATTTTCATGACATTATTTTTTCTTAAAAGTGGAATGTTTAGCAATTCACTTTTAAATAAGTGATTTTTTTCATGAGAGAAATTGACTTAAACAATTTTTTTCTTACAAGAGATACTATAAACAAATAACTAACTAAAGAAATTAAAACAATATCTTTTGAATCCTAGTCAAATTAATTGAGGGATTCAAACTTTGACAAAATGAACCACCTACGCTGGGATGAATTGCCTGGAGTATGAATGTTCGTACGTTCCACGTTCCTATTCTACGGTCTTTCTTAATCCTGTTCTTGGAGCCCCCTGAAGCAGTCCCAGCTCGGAGATCCGAATGAGGGACTAGTTTACCTCCGGAATATTTTACCCCAGGAGAATCCATGAACTATCTGTTACTATTTCTTGACATGTTTTAGCGGCGTAGAGTTGTCAACTCTACGACCTCGCAGTAAAGGTAGACATTCAAGATGTCGTTCTCTGTCCATCTCTGAGCCTTGCCAATGTCATTCATCTTCAGCCTCAGAGTGGTAATGGTGATGCTGCTTCCTCTCACCATGATATTTTTGTTTGGGGTTATCTTCCCCTAGCCTTTGTAGACCCCTCTACTAACTGCAAGGCAGCAGTACTAGTTTTGGTCCGCCCCGGAATATGTCCGGTACCCACCCACCATATCTGGTGGGGATTCTCCTATCCGCCACCTGGGGAGGCGCCTGGTGGGAGACCAGTAACTCCAACCCGGAACTCCCTCATTAGAATAAGAAATAACAATTTTTATATTTCTATATTACTAGTCGTCCGTAGATGTCCGGCATTTCTGTTTTCTATTTTGTTTCTGAAGGATTTATCACGTGGGTATACTGTCTAAAAATAACGAAGGTTCTAATTCAAATGTTATTGTTAGTAAAAAATGTGTTACAAAGCTTTTCAATGTTAATATTCTTTAGCATTGTTGCATTTAAGGTTTTACATCCACATAAGGTACGTACTTAAAAACCAGCACCCTGGTGAAGAGGTGTCTTTATTTACGAGGTAAATGCACTTGAGGATGAAGCTTCAGATACGGCACCTTAAATTATTTGGATATACACATAAGATTATATGAAAGGATAAGTTAAAATTAATTTAAAAGTAATTATCAATAAGAAAACTAATTCTTTTAAGTATTAATGGGGTTACCATAATATTTACGGACTAAATACGGACAAATTAACTTGAAGGCCATTTACTTAAATATAGTGAAACTTCGAACGATTAACTTGCGACACAACATAAAATACACACTTAATAGGGGGGTCTATGACAAATTGGCGCAAACCGCGATGGCGTGGGACCGTTTGGAGCGGACGCGATGGTTCTGAGACGAAATGGAGCGAGACATTTTGGAGCTGCGACATTCTGGAGCGAGACAAATTGGCGCAGGTCAAATTGGTGCGGGACAAAATGGCGCGAGACAAATTGGCACGGGACAATATGGCGCGAGACAAATTGGCGCGAGACAAAATGGTTGGTGCGAGACAAATTGGTGTGGGACAATATGGCGCGAGACAAATTGGCGAGAGACAGAGTGGAGGAAGACATAATGGCGCGGAAGAAGGTATCGAGCTGTAGAGACTATTATGTTGCAACTAGATTCTTAAAAAATAAAGAAAGCTGGTAAACACGGATGGTCAGATCGCTGGAGAATGGAAGTGCATTCCAGTTTATAAAGAAAACAATATGTCTACACAACTGATGATTTTACAGTGTAAATAGTCACTGTAATTCTATGATTTCCATGATAGAGTACAATAATACTTGCAGCGAAATAGGCTTGTGACAGTGCATGGTATTACACGTCTACCGTAAATTATCTCACATCGCCAGTATTAATTACTTTAATCGGCGTTTACCCTTTCATTACTGTATGTAAAACCTGCACAACACATCTTGTTGCCTAGAATTTTATGCTGTAAATCAGCCATAGTCGGTAGAAATCACTTGACACACCTGCTTCACCCAATGTCCAACAATAGGCTAAGAATTATTGTTATTATTTGAAATTTGAAATTTATTTAACTTTTGTACATTACAAGTTTACATAGCATTTCGACTCACAGAAGCCTCAGCTTGTGTGTGAGTCTTATTCTCGAATTATTATTATTATTTTTTCGCTGTATTGTTTATAAGCTTAGGACTAATATCAATTGAACATGTATAGCTATAGGAAGACTTCCAGTGAGAAAATCTTGAAACATGAGGTATATTGTCAAAGTATGGACTACCGAAATGATAAATGAATATAAGGCCTTGAAAGTATGCTTATACTGTTTTTCGTATCAAAGTTTAGCACTAAACCACTGCCGGCACATTACAGTGTTTGTGCACTACTAGTCAATCAGCACACATTATTAAAAGAAACTGAAAAAAAGCCAATACTAATAATAATAATTATTATAATTATTATATTCATTATTGATAATACACTTAGACCATATCTCGTATCACAGTTAAAATACCCTTTGTCTGAGCACAAAAAAGTATAATTTAAAAAAAATACTCAGAATTTCTTCTGCAGATGTTATACGCTTCAGGGACAGAAACCATAATGTTATTATGTGTTGATTCCTGATCACAGCAGAGTTACAGTTTTAACACACTTTAAAGTTAAATTTGGGTTACTGACACTTTAAATATAAATAAAAGGAAGGTAAAGTGCCGTATTTGTTTTACTGCCACACCATATAAATCATACTCTAATAATTATGTTAAGTCTTTAACGTTTTGACATCAAAGTAAAAAAAAAAAAAATCCAGTAATCGGTAATAGCGATGAGGTATGATTATGTTTCTGAGTTGTTAACGAATTTTGTGGCTTTCAGTACAGATTATTAAACAGTTTTTGAT
Source organism: Lepisma saccharinum (assembly GCA_022664845.1). Classification (NCBI taxonomy): domain Eukaryota; kingdom Metazoa; phylum Arthropoda; class Insecta; order Zygentoma; family Lepismatidae; genus Lepisma; species Lepisma saccharinum. Next base: position 8,065 of record JAGDQP010015242.1, on the reverse strand, counting down.
ACTTCATTTTTTAATTTTGGCGTTCTGCATCGCGGTCCATGAACAGTATTAAATGCAGACGCAGGCTGGTCTGATTGGGATGGCATAAGACAGGAACTTTGTACGGATCCGTCTTGGAAAAAGCTTAATATATTAGTGTTTAAATTCTATATTTACTAATTGGTCTAATGGTGTTCCTAAGTATTGTAAAGCTTTTTGTTTTATTCCTTGCTGAATTAACAAAAATAGTCAATTTTCAAAATAGCTAGGGTTACAACATCAAGATCTCGCTTTTGAGGTCCTTCTGATAATAAGAAAAGAAGTATTATGTTCCAAAATCTTTACAATGGTAAAAAAAACGTTAATTTTGCAGAAAATATGTTAATTTAAGAACTGCAAATTACGACATGCACAGGAAATGAAGGACAACACTAAAAATGTTCGTCTACAAAGTGCGTTGATTTCTCCTAAAATTTTAGCTTCGCTCCTGCAGACCACAAGATCAAATATTTTAAAATCTGTAGTTGCTGGATTTTAAATGTACACTCCAGATTTCATAATAACATGTTTGAATGTTTTACGTGATTTAAAGGCTAACTTTTCTCTCCACTCAGAATTTAGACTGATGTTGCAGCTGGTCTCTTCTGGGGAAACCGGCTACAAATTTTGCAAATCCTGTAACTTGATTTAAAATTACCGATTCATGAAACTTCGGAGACGATTTTTTATTTTTGTTACCGGTACTTTAAGAATTCCATGCAAAGCGGTTTCTAGGACACACTATGCATGTAATTGATATTACGAATCTGTAATGGGATTCTCAGAATTAAAGAAACGCCACCTTAAGGAAGATGACACTGAATTTGTTAAAGACAAAAAGAAAAAGGTAACTGGTATTGTGGAGAAAAGTGCTGCCTGGAAAAGAATCTTTATTGCATCACCACTTCATATACCAGAAATGGCCACTTCAAGTCTTATAAATAACGCTCTTTTATAAATATACAGAGAATAAAATGAGCATTGATTTGATATACCTAATGTATATTATAACTATGTTTTACTGACTATATTGAAAGAAACCTCGGTATAGGCTCCTCCAGACAGGTTTTCCGACTCGGCCTATACTTACAAGTCCGCCCCTGATGAAAATCGTGCGGAAAGAAAGATTGAGAAAAACAAAACATGATTTTAGTTGTATAGCATCAATTTTCCTAACTTCCGATTCCAAAATTGTGAGTGGGTGGTGACGTGCTGCTCTACAGAATTGCGGTTGCACGGAGAGGAGAGCACTGTGCTTATGGTGGCTTTAGAATACAGAAGAATAAAATATATTCGCATTGAGCATATGATATTCTTGTGAGGTATGACAGTATATTCACTCAATGGCATTATTATGATGCTTCCCTTATAGAAGCCGTACAGCAGTACACAATGATGGAAATAATAATAATTTAACAAATACTTTTTTCTTACGTTATGGAAAAACGCTTTGTTAATTTTCCTTAAAAAAATAACGAAGAAAGATTAAAATTATTTTCTAAATTTTCTTTATAATTAGTTTGGAAGCCATAATATACAAACGCCAATATAGGCTTTGGGGTACTTGTAGAGGCTTCAACGAAACAATCACGTTCTGTGGACCGTTCTATGTCATATTAAAACCACTTCGCTTGTTGCGGCTTTTCAAGTACTTTCCTCCGTTTTCTTAAACATCCTATGTGGTTAACCCAAAACAGCCATTTGACACCGTATGTGTTTTTTTCTGGTAGTACAGGCCGTAGGTTCTCATTGGCAACAGCAGTATATGTTTTCATGTTCCCAGTAGTATTGTAAAATATGTGTGTAGACCAAACCTTTCTTAAAAGAAAATAATAGAACTCGAAAACTACTGGGAATAGGAAAAATAAATTTTCACTCTCTGAAGATGCCACGAACAAGGTATAAATCAGAGATGAACTAGGTCAATAAGGTGTCGACCTAGTGACTCAGTAGTATTTTGACCCAATGACCCAGAAAAAATGTATTGACCCAGTTTGGCTTAGTTCGTTAGTTCGATCCAGTGTAACTGTGTTCGATTTCAGGTAGCCTATCTCTAGTACTTTGTGCTTGTAACCGAAGAAAAGATTATTGTCTTTGTCACATCATGCCGTGGTCGACTCCTTACTTTTGCCCAATAGTAACACATAGCACATAGAAAATCTTTTGTCTCTGTCATTGCCATAGTTTATAAAAGGATCGTTAATATTGTTTACAATGATTGAGTACAGTAAAGGTGACGTAACCAAAAATGGTAATGTCTGTTTCAGATGGTCTTCAAAGTTTGATAAGTGGTATCACCTTCCGGAAATGTGTCTTTCCTTTCAGACAGTAAGCAAGTCTGTTTTGTTTGGTTTGTCTGCAAACTAAAGTATATCTTTACCTATAGATTTCTGTATTGTTAAACGTTTAAGTTTATTTTATTGTTACCAAGGTTAAATGGAAGAAAAACACAATACCTTTTTTTGTTTTTATTTATGAAATAAGAGTAACAATAAAGACGTAATACAAGACAATACAAGATATGCGCCAATTTGTTTCGCGCCATTTTGTTCCGAGTCAATTTATCTCGCGCCAGTTTGTCCCACGCCAATTTCTCCCGCGCCATTTTGTCTCGCGCCATATTGTCCCGCTCCAATTTGTCTCGCGCCATATTGTCCCACTCCATATTGTCTCGCGCCAATTTGTTCCGCGCCAATTTGTCTCGCTCCAGAATGTCGCAGCTCCAATGTGTCTCACTCCATTCCGTTCTAGCACCGTCGTGTATGCTCCACCATAAGGACAGTGCTCCGCGCCAGTTTGTCTTGATCCGCTTAATAGGAATTATATAAATTTGTATCTTCTCTATTACAAGGTCAGACAATTTTCTTTTAATTACGTAATACACTTGTGTTTCTAAAACATTAATAGGCGATAACAAACACTCTAGGAACATTACTATGCAATAAAATATACTAGACAATACTACAGCCTAGTGCTGTAGGAACTATTTGCATTTGTGTGCAACGCAAAAGTCAATATAAATGGTGTTATATGTACAGGAAATATTATTTACATTTGTTGAAATATCTGGGTTTAAAATACGTAATTAACAGTCGACAGCTAATTAAGAGAAAAGTACGGACATTTAATTAATTTTGGTAAAGTACGGTACGGACACGGATAGAACCTTTACAATATGAACGTATGGCAACTCTAGTACTAATTCACATTCAAATACTAGTTATAATTTGTTATCTTTGGTTCAGATGTATGTTCTTTTATTCATTAGTTTCTTCTATAACATTTTTCTGGTTTTCCATAACTTTCATTTAACGAAGAAATTAAGGAAAAATATGCTCAAAAACTCCGAATAGATTTAATAAAAACGTATTTCGAGTTTTGCATCACGTGTTTAAAATAGTATTGTCTTACATTCTTTTCTAACCATTTTTCCGTCGACATTCTAACTGCCATCTTTGTTCAAGTATTTGTCCATTCATTATAATAAAAACTTCAACAAAGATAACAGTTACAAATTATATCAGATTTAGAAGACAACAATCGCAAATATCAATTTCAATTCATAACATCTCTGGGGATGTTGACGGATAAGTTGATGAAACAATTGTAAGACAATACATGACGTAAAACTCGAAATAAATTTTTATTATGGAAAATCGCGGCTCATTAGCGAGCGATTTCTCACGAATGTAGTTGGTCAGGGAATGGAAGGGTGATAATCTGTTGGTGCAAGGTTCATGGAATATGATGGGTGGCACAGTGTCTCCCAACCAAGTCGCTGTATGATTTCCGTGGTACACCACGCAACACTAGGTCTAGCATTGTCGCCAAGGAACATTACAGTATACCTTTGCGATTCATGGCTCCTTCTGTTGCAGTGTCTGTTGCATACGTCCTAACTGCTGCGAGATGTTTAGGCCCTGGTGATAGCAGCTCGTAATATACAGAAGGTCGATCCGCGTACATGTGTCCAATTTTGAATCGTTCTCCCTGCTCACAGAATGGACCAAACTGAGTGGTTGAGAGCGCAGGAGAAGGTCAGGAGTCTGTAGTAGTGAGTCACTATCGCAAGTGTGTGTTGTGTGCATCATAGCTCCAAAGGTCAGCTAGTTTTGAGAGGGCTACGTACTTGCACTTTTCCCCGCCAAAAATTCGTTGCCTACAATTCAAGAACGGTGCAAAGAATGTGGATGCGCATTTGGTTTGACGACTATCAAGAACATAATTAACCGGCATAAAAAACAAGAGTTACCAGCAATTCAATCACCCACGAAGGGGACTAGGCAGCTAGCATGCACTGCAGGGACGCCGCCTGTGCCTCATAGGTTGCATCGAATGGCCAACAGGAAAATGCTCCTCCGCAACGTGTGATGGCCACACGACTCCATGTGGCACAGTCAGCCAACCTAAACCTGAGTGAGAGGTTAAATCTCCGGAAGATCTTTAAAATTATAGGGCATTACCTAAGTTTGACCCATCCGTGTGAAAGAAAGACCAACAGCAGGCGCCTCTACTGACGCCATTTATCCGGGGGAAAGTGGAAGTATGTGGTCACACTAGATGAGGCATTGGTGTGTTTATCAGACTGGTAAAGTTCTAGCCATCACTTACACTTTACGCCATGCAAAATCCCGTTCCAAGTTCATCCGTCATTGCAAAGCAACTTTCTCGAAGAGATTTATGGTTGTTGCGGGGTACAGCTATCAAAGCAAGTTAACTTTTCTTCAGATCCCTAAAAATTGTAAAATCAACTCTGCATTCTTTCACTAACATATCCTGATTCCAATTTATACAGACGACCTGCCTTATTTGTATGGAAATTCCATCAATCAAGTCTCTGTTCATATGAATAAGGCTTCATCCCATATGTCTCACTCTACCCGTAATTTTCTGCAACAGATGGCTCAAGACACCGATATTCAGGCTGTTGAATTTCATGATATACCGGTGAAGTCACCAGATGCCAGACCTATGGATTTCTGCAGGTTTGACCTACTGAAAACGACATTTTCATCTCGTCGTATCACCACTCTCCGGGGGCTGTGGAAAGCCTGAAAGGAGGAGTGTCAGAGGATTCCACTTCATCTACTTCGTCGTAGCCTTCTACAATGGAAGTTACGGTGCAGGACTATGGCCAAGACATATGGTGATCATATTGAGTCCAAACGATGGTGGTCCCGTGGATTTTCGTAAGGTAGTTGCTATTGCAAAATTGGACACATGTACGCGGATCGATCTTCTCTATACACCACTTGGTGACTAAACAACCAAATATAGTGCATGCGAGGATGTAGAAGCGGTCTTTCTTGTGTTGTGAGTCAAAGGGTTCTGCGGTGACAACCGTTGTCTGGCATGCTTGATAGTCTCATACAGGCCCCACGTTTCGTCAATGGTGAGCATTCGATTGAATCTGCATATGTTGCGATGCCGAGAAAGCAACGAAAAACTGGCGGTCACTTGTTGGTATATGTTTTCTTCTGACTGTGTTTCTAGTGAACTTGCTTAACTTGTACGCCTTTCGCATGGATGCAGATAAAGTTTGTCTGTTTCATCAGAAACCTGGAAGCGGTCGCAAGTTCGCCCACGTTCATCCGCTGCTATGCTTTATGGCTACCTTCAGGACCTCGTAATGCAGGGTCTGTGGGCTCCCACTCGGAATTTCATCACGAAGGAACAAATCTCCCGACCAGAACTTCTGAAACCAATGCCTGGCGGTGGGTTCATTCACAGCATTATCCCCAAATGTTTGATGTATTCGGCGACTTGATTCATAGAAGCCCACCTTCATAAAACAGACAAACTAAAACCAGCAGCTTCGACACCTCCATTTGTCTCGACACTGCTCGAGCTATGACTGCTGTGCGTGTGCAAAGCGCACTATCTTGATTACGGTCAAAGTTCCCACTCCCAACACCTGAGGCACTTCTTTCTCTATCAGTGATCCCGTCTTCCCATGCGACATGAAAAAGGACAAAATTTATTTTGATGCCTTGAAATATATTATCAATTATAATCACTTATTCATTATTGTATCACCATTATAAAGATAAATATAATTAATAAAAATAAAAACTACTAGATTACGATAATAATATTACGTTAAGATAAAATGAATTATATGGGCGGTAACAGCACAATGGCTTACACCCGTCCCAATACGGGGGAAGCCTCTTATCTTTGTCACGTCAAAACGTAGCTGTAAATTAAAATAATAAAATCAAATGAAAGCTGAAGATGTAAAAGGTCTTCAAAAACCGCTTACTGGTGTAAATGACAGTAGAACGATTCATAAAAACTAAAGATATATTAAAGGGCCTTTTGAATAACAACTTAAAACGGGAAGGCTGGAAATGGGCCTCCGTAAGATAAAACAGTAATACAGCATAAAACTAAACAGCTAGAGAACATAACCACCTCAAACAGACGGAGATCATAAAAACTCTCAGCAAAACATACGATAAAGATCAAGAAAAATATCACTGTATAAGTTTAGGTTTAAATTTAAATTTCCCTTTCCTTCCAAAGAGATTAAAATTCGTATTCATCAGATTGTGTCCTCAATCATGTCTGTAGAGACTTTTCCTCAGCTAACTGAGCAGCCAAAACATGTGTTAGATGCTTAATACTTGTCGTTAGAGGCGAAGTTCGTGCAAGTTTCGAAACTTTATGGGGACTAAAGGTAGGCTTAGGTCATGAAGTCCTAGAACTCTGTACAAGTGTCTGTCGTCCCACAACGTGCATTGGCATCTCGCAGCCTCTGAGCCTCTACGAAGCTTCGGGGGGCCTACAGATATATGAGGCTCTGTTTGTGTTGGCACATGAACTGTCTGGGTGTTAACCGCGACAGTTTTAACTGGATTTCTAGCTGCGACTTCGGAAAAGGTACCAGATGGAAGGATACGCTGAGACTCTTAAATCGACGTTTTCCTTCACCAGCAGATATTTTTTTTTCTAGTATCATCAGCTCTCAAATTCGTTTTTCTTCCTCAAAAATGAAACAGTCACGCGCCCAGGCCCTGCGCTCACCATTGCCATTAACATACTGAGGCACTTTTCTAGGCATACATTCGGGGGAAGGTCAAACCCCCGGTGGTTTTCAACCGCAATCCCGAAAGAATTAGTGTTAGCACTTATATTACTCAAACGTATACTGAAATACACATATAAAAGTGCATTCTATAAATATTGTACATGTTATGTTGAGGTTAACTAAGGAAGTATGACATGGAAGTAACATTAGTATTGTTTTATATTTGAGCACTTAGGAGTCAATATGCATTATTTAAAATTTTTGTGAGACTTATCCCCGCCCCCCCCCCCCCGATTTGACGCTGCCCCGCCGAAAGAAAATTCTTGAAAGAAACACTGCACTTAGGCTTCATTGAGATGCAAGGATCCGCACCATGGCTACTGGTACCGTAAATTGCACATACAGCAGAGGTCACGCTACATGACGTGCTGATGTGTCCATAGTGCTGACTTGGTATTTTCAAGGACGGACAGGCAAGCGATAGTAAGCTACTTTAAGAAGCTGTGTCATAGTAAATGTCAAAATTAGAGGACCCGTGGGTTGGGGTTGGCCAGTCTTTCTGCTGTTGATGCGTTAAACATCGACTACGCCTTGACTGACCTGTATGAAATTCAGTTGGCGGTGTGGCTCAAAACTTCAAGAGGTCAATTTTCAGGATATTATTTGTTTCTTTATCGGTAGATGTCTCCACTAATAATGTTCCATTGCGAAGCTTTTTAACATTGTTTAGCTCGCCTGCTACGTAATGAAGTTGTTTTTGTATAAGAAAAGGTGATAACCCCTTCAAACCACCTTGACTTTCTGTTTCGTTCCTTATCTTGAATACAAGATATCGTGTGATTTTTTTTACGGAAATCATGAATCAAATCAAGCGAGTGCTCTTCCATATGATGGGGCTTGTACTTCGGAATGATCCCAGAATAGTTTTCTGCTGCCTTCCCTAGCACTAGTGACTTCTAAATTAGACCCCCTTCTCATCACGAACCTAGCTTAACAACGAAGTTTTGAGATTCCACG
>JAGDQP010015241.1:836-43230 GCA_022664845.1 Lepisma saccharinum | reverse complement strand
AGAAGATGTTGAACCTCATCACCATGCTCGTGAAACCACTGTTGAATAGGGCCAGCGGTGTGAATGGGGTTAGCAGTTCTGAAATATGGCATTCCCGTCTTGAAATAAAGTTTGCACAATTGCGTGGACCTGGTAAATCAAGAGTTTTCTGTACACTGCTGCTGTGACCGAATCGTGTAATGTGACGAGGAGGACTGCCGAATTCCATGATATAGTGCCCCAGACCATAGCAGACCCGCCAACATGTTTGACAGTCGGTCGGAGACAATCTATATCGTATGCTTCAGAGGGTGTTCGCCAGAGAAACATGCGTCCAGTGGTGAGGAAGATAGTAAAGGGTGACTCGTCCTACCATACGTTGCCAGTCCTCCAACGTCCAGTTTTTGTGGGCATTGCATCATGCATATCGCCTTTGAGCATACTTCTCTGTTATTACAGGCTTGGGAATAGCAACACGACCATGGATACCCATTTAGTTCAGTTCCCACTTCACTGTCTTGAATGACACTCCGACCACTATTGTGCTTCGCTGACACGTCGACTCTGTTTTACCGTGCACTGTGTATGCGGTGGTGACTTTCCAGACCGTGCCTTGTGTTCCACCGCATAACGTCACTGTTTTGCTCAGATATTGCTCCAGCTAGACGGTTACCCATAATTAGACTTCTTTGAAACTGCGTCAAGTCGGACATACTGGTCACTCACCACACGTGCACAACGTCCACAGACACACTGCCTCCCTCTACGATTAGTGCACAGTCCATCCTACCTGCAACAAACAAGAGACGGTTGTTGTACACAGTGCTCAGTGTTACCAAGCACAGTTAGAATGTGTCTCACTTTTGACAAGTGTTTCCATTATTTTGCCCAATACCTGTCCTAGGGCTATCAAGATATCTAGGGCAGTGTTTCCCAACCTGGGGTCCGCGGACCCCTGGGGGTCCGCGACAAGAATGTAAGGGGGCTGCGATAGTTTGATGTATGATGTGCAACGGAAATTTAGTTCCAAATATTTACATCATTTTTTGCAGATTTCATTTTATAAAATAATTTTTAAACATAATAGTCGGGGATGCTTCACGTATACGGAAGTCCACTATTGTGCAAAGTATGAATATTTTATGCCTCATATTTTCCCTTTTATATACAAAAATGTACTCGTGATTTTTTTAAGTTTGAAAATGTCACTTAGACGTTTGCTCGGGCATAAGCTTTACTTCTTGCCTTCTGTGTGCACGTCGTCCAGGTCTTAACAGTACCGACCACTCCAAGAGCCACAAACATTCTCTTCGATCACAGTTTTTAGTTAGTTTCTCCTATTTCTTCTCTCCTCTTCTCTGGATTCTTGTTACAGTTAACACAAAAATACGCACTAAAACAGGGGAAAAGGATGAGAAAATATCTGCCCTGTTGAACTTTGCTCTGCTGCACTAATTTACTGTTGTTCATCACGTAAGCTAGCTTCCCCGCCCAACGTCGGCCGCGGTGACAGATACGTATATGTCGAGTAACATTTGCTAGTCTTTGAGTGACCACTGTTGTTACATTGGAGGGGACAGACAAGAGAAAGAGACTAGCCAAAACACAACTGGAAACAGTTTCACATAAGTTCGATACTTTTTGTGTGTATGTATGTATGTGTGTGTGTGTGTGTGTGTGGGGAGGTGTCCAAAAACATTGGAGCCAAAATTGGTCTCAACAAGACACTTCTTGCAGTTGAGTTTCAGTTATTACTGAAGTTGTTCGGCGTGTGAAAAGTTCGTTGTTCGCTCTGTGTGAAGTTCGTTGTTCGGTCTGTTCGGTGTGTCTTTTTATCAGGGAGGTTTTTATTTCTTTTAGTTACTTGTACAATTGTTTCTTATAACTTCTGTGTTAATCTGTACGAAAAATGGATCGGTGGCTTAAATGGGTCTCAGTAAAACGTGCGTTACCAACGAACGGTGAAGCTGCAGAACATGACGGTAAGCCTACGCCTTCATGTAGCAAAAATGATAATGTAGTGGCTAAGAAATTGCGTAAATATTTCCCGAATTATTTAGAGTTGGGATTTTCGGTTATTGAACGAGATGGTGATCAGAAACCACAGTGTGTAATTTGCGGTGAGGTGCTATCAAATGAAGCCATGAAACCTTCGAAATTACGACGCCATCTTGAAACAAAGCACAGTGCTTCAATGAACAAACCCATTATTTTTTTAAAAAAATAAATTAGCAGAACTTACCCAATCGCAAAAAGTAGTTAGAGACATTGTGTCAGGCTCAAACAATGAAAAGGCTGTTTTAGCTTCATACGAAGTATCTCTACTGATTGCGAAAAAGGGACATCCTCATACAATTGGTGAAGACTTAATCCTTCCGGCAACGAAGGCAACATTCCAAGGAACTTTCATTAGTGCCTCTCTCGAACAACACTGTAAAGCGAAGAATCGACCAAATGGCTGAAAACGTAAAGGACACATTGATACAACGCTTGAGTTTCAGTGAGTATTTTTCTTTACAATTAGGTGAAAGTACTGATATCTCGGGACATGTAAGTTTGGTAGCTTTTGTTCGATATGAACACAATAACAAGGTTCATGATGACTTTTTGTTTTGTAAAGTACTTCCGTTACATACAACTGCAGAGGCCTTGTTTAATATTCTTAATAAGTTTATCCTTGAAAATAAACTTGATTGGGTTTGTGTTGGGATTAGTACAGATGGGGCTCGGGCAATGTCCGGCAGACAAAAAGGACTTTTTGTGCGTGTCCAGGCTGTTGCACCCTCTGCCAAGTGGACACACTGCAGCATTCATCATGAAGCATTGGCTGTTCGTGGAATGCCATCCAAGATGAAAGATGTTTTCGATGCATGTGTTAAAATTGTAAACTTTATCAAGGCTCGTCCGCTTAATTCCAGAATTTTCGCTGCATTGTGTAACGAAATGGGAAGTGATTATGAACATTTACTTTTACATTCTGAGGTACGCTGGTTATCTCGAGGAAGAGTTCTGACTCACTTATTCGAGCTGCGTGATGAGGTGAGACTTTTTCTGATTGGTTCTAAATTGGAACCAAAACTAAAGGACTGCTTAAATGACTTTCGACACTTGCTTATTTGTCAGATATTTTCTCGTTTCTGAATACGTTAAATTCAAGTCTCCAAGGTTCCAGTGCTACTGTATTTTCAGTAGATAACAAAATTGATGCCACAATTAAAAAAATTAAAGTTTGGTTTCGCCGAATCGACAATAAGGAATACGATTCCTTTTCCACGCTGAAAGATTTTCTGTCGACAAGTGAAACAAAACTCCCAAATGAAGATCGTGAAAGCATGAAGGAGCATTTGTCTTCTTTGGATTTCAAGTTGAGAGCCTACTTTCTGGTTTCCAAAGAGAAAAACAATTGGATGAAGAACCCGTTTCTAAATAATGAAAATGAGCTATCACCAAATGAAGAAGACCAGCTTATTGAGTTGTCTTGCGATTCCTCGTTGAAGATGATGTTCCCTAGTTTGTTTGTTAAACCTTTGGTTACATGCGCGGTCTTTGTATCCTGATGTTTCGAGGAAGGCAATTACACATCTAATGCCTTTCGCTACTACTTACTTGTGCGAGTCAACATTTCCTGCACTTGTTTATATGGAAAATAAGTACAGAAACAGACTTTATATAGAACCAGATCTGCGCCTGAAAATATCTACTTTGGAGCCAGATATGAAAAAGTTGACGGCCGGAAAACAACACCAGCCATCTCATTGAGTAACTGTAAGTAAACAAAATTGTTAGTTTTTGTTATTATTACTACTAATTCACAATTTGCAGTGGTGTTAGCAATCTGTAATCAAATGTACTTTCGTGTATAGAAATTGTGCGTCTTTTTTAAGCTACAGATGTTGCAAAAAGATCTATTGATACTATATGTTTAATGTTGTCCTTAGTTGTAGGAGCAGGGGTCCGCAAAGAAACTAGTAAGAAATCACGGGGTCCGCCGCCTCGAAAAGGTTGGGAAACACTGGTCTAGGGTGTTATTGGAAAGGTCTCAGCCAGGCGAGTTCAAACTCATATAGATAATTCAGATTACAGCGACAGTTCCCGAGATACGGGTGACAATCTTTAAGTCAGGAACTACTAGGAGTAGGAAGGTGGTTGAAGTGATGCTGGAAAGATATCAGCGAGGCGAGTTCAAACTCGTATAGATAATCAAGATCATAGGGGCTAGTCCCGAGAAAGGGGGATGGCAATTTTCAGTAAAGCAACTAATAGGACTTCTGAAGGGGTTTGAGATGCAGTTGAAAAGGTCTCGGGGAGACGAGTTAAATCCCGTAAACATCACCAGATTATAGGGTGGGTCTCGAGATACGAACGGGATGCAATCTCTCATGAGCTACTAGGGATAGGAACGTGTTTCAGGTGTTGTTGGAAGCTTCTAGCGGCAAATTTTTCAACGAAGCACTGATCATCCTAATGCAATGCTTGCTGAAACAAAAACAATCTTCTTCTTCTTTCAATCCGTCTTTTCCCACCTACGTGGGAATTTTAATTTTAATTTTATTTATAGCCTTGAGACATCTAAGTCTTTGGCCGGGACAGGGGAGAGGAAAGGATTTGGGAAGGTGTCGACCAGGGCCTATGTTGAAGGTGCCATCCGGGCATTTGCCTGGAGTGACTGAGGAGAAAAACCGGTAAAACCCTCAGTCAGGATGGTCGACCGCTGCGATCGAACCCACGACCTCCAAAATGATACGCCAACACTCTACCAGTGAGATATGGCGGCTCGGTACCTATGTGGGGTCGACATTTCTGATGAGTCTTCTCCACAAATCCCTGTCCTGAACTTCTTTCCCTAACAGACCTTTCTCCCCGAGACCATTTTTAACCCTATTCATCAATTTCCTCATTGACTTTCCTCTACCTTTCTTGATCTTCACTTTATTACCATCATTCTTCTGACTACATAGTCATTTGTTCCACTTATTACATGTCCATACCACTGCAGTCTTCTTTCTCTTAGATATCTGTACAACCTTGGTTATTTTGCTTTTCTTACTCTCACATTTCTTACAATACTCTGTCTCTTCTTATTCCACACATCCAGCGTAGCACTCACATTTCGGTAACATGTAATCTCTTTTTCTTATGCTTTCCTTATTGGCCATGTTTCTGCTCCGTACATCATTGCTGGTCTAACCACTGTTTTGTAAATCATCTCTTTTTTCTTCGCCGTGATTCTGCGGTCGCAGAGAATGCCATATATTTTCTTAAAAATTCGCTATTCCTTCTGTGTGATATTTCCTTTTATTTAATCGTTCTTATTGCAACATTACTTCTCCATTTCCTTCTCCATTAAACTTAAGATATTCAGTTTTCTTTCTACTAATCTTTAGGCCTCTATTTTTCAGAGACTTCCTCCAATCCTCTAATTTCCTTTCAAGTTCTGCTCTATTAGTATTGCATAGTACAGTATCATCGGCAAACATCATACACCAGGGTACTTCATCTCTCACATCCTGAGTTATAACGTCTATGACTACGTTGAAGAGGTACGATTTTAAAGCTAAACTCTGGTGTATTCCAACCATAACAGGGATTTGGCGTGTCAATACCACACTATTTCTTATCTGAGTTTTAGCTCCTCTATTCATACCTTGGATAATCCGTACATATTTCTCTGGCACTCCTTTTTCCCTCAGACTTCTTCATACTTCTTGACGTGGTACTCTGTCGTAGGTTTTCTCCAAATCAATAAAGAGCATAATGCAATCCTATTCGCTTTTCCTGATGCTTTTCCACAGTTTGTCTTAATATAAAAGTTGCGTCCGTTGTACTTTTTCCTGGCATAAATAAAAATTGAAGATCTCAATTGCAAAACATCCCAAGTCCATCGGAGAATCTTTTTCAGGAGGAACAAAAACAGTTCAAGGACTTGGGATGTTATTCTATTCAGTGAAAATTATTTTGTAGTAGAAAAAGGTTATTTTAAATTGGCTGCAATATTTTGCAAGAGGATAGCTCTTGGAACATAGCTGCCGAACGAACAAGAAAACGAAAATACGAAAAAAGTAGTCTTGGGATGTTCTGTAACTCAGGTCTTCTTGTTCTTCTCCTATTGATGTTTCTTCTGGTAATTTTCCTTATATAATTTTCTGCCAAATCTTCATTGTACATTAGTTTGATTCCTCTATACTTTCCACAATCCTGTATATCTCCTTTCTCCTTAAAAAGTGGTACAAAATAACACTATCCCTCTATTGAGACGGCATTTTTTCCTGTTTATACGTTGTTGCTTTTCGTCAGATCCCATACAATATTCTCTTCTGGTCCCAAACTCTTCCACGCTTCTACTGGTATGCAGTCAGGACCTGTAGCTTTTTTCGGTCTTCATTTTCTTTAATGCTTTGTCTACTTCTTCTCGGCTTATTCTTGTTGTCCGTAGAAGATTTGGAGTTCCATCGCTAAGAACTTTCCTCTGAGTTTCTTCATTTAGGAGCGTTTCGAAATATTCGACTCATGTCTCTTTGATCCTCTCTTCATCGGTAAGCACTAATACATGGTCATTCTTAATATCTTTTGTAGCCTTCTCTCTGTTTTTTGCTCATCTGTACAGCTTCTTCATTTCACTTGGTGTTTCAAGTTCGTCATACAGTTCATCCCAGGATTGCGTTTGTGTTCTAGCAAATGCCTTCTTTGCTTCCTTATTAGCAGATTCGAAGCTACATTTATCCTCTTCCGTCCCTGAAGGATCCCATCTAGTGTTAGTTTTCCTCTTCGCTTTAAGAGTTTCTTGCACTTCCACATTCCACCACCACGTCTCTTTTCGTGCAGGGGACTCTTTCCAGAGGTTCTACCCAAAGTTTTCTCTGCGACCGTTAGAATGATCATGGTGGCTTACCTACAGATAAAACTACTGACCTGTGGTGTAAATAAGTTCTGACGTATTCTACGTATTCTGTATAGCCCCAGAATAAAAATTGCATTCACACAATCATCAACATAAACACTCTCTCGCGAGATTCCCAAAAGTAAAAAAAAACTACTTTTTATTTATTTATCGCCTTTGTGTCTATGGCACAGACCAGTTTGGGGTAGGGGGAAGGATGCGTGAAGGAGTCAGTTAGGACCTAATTTAAAGGTATCATACCGGTATATATACTATTTCCTTTAAGGAGTAGAGTAAGGGTAGAGTCTCATGGACTGTAAATGTACCGGTACTTGGGAAGGTGCCCAGTAGGTAGATATTAAAGTTAAATATTAACTGGTATAAGTATAAGGTAGTTAAAATTGGCCTGAAAAGAGCTTGAAAGAGACGTGTTTAGTACATAAGATAGTAAGTATTTGAAATGGGAACCATTCCTAGATTGTAATTAGATTCCTGGACTGTTGAGTAGCGCGAATCCATAGTTCTAATTCTAGGTAAACGTAACTTTATAAACCTAACGGCATTATTTGGAGTAAGAAATTATAGTATCTACAATTGATGGAGGAACCGATGAAATTTCTCTACTTAGGAGCTGAAAGTGGGGAAAGATTAGGAAAACAATTAGTTGGAAATAAATCCCCATTAATTAAAACAGAAATAAAATATTATTAAGCGCCCTCTGAAGCTCAAAGAAATTGTAGTTGGCTTGTGTAAAAGTTGACAGCAAGGTGATTCGTAGTTCTTTTTCAACGCATCAAGCACTGTTTCCCTCCAGCAACTAACTTGTGATGGGTAAGAAAAGAAAAGTAAAAAATAGTTAGGGTTTTCGGGGTTTTGTTTCATTCGATCTCTTCCAGATCACAACAAAATATTTCCTCCTCTTTCCCTCGAACTGTAGCTGAAATTGTCTGTAGCTGAAATTGTCTACCAAGAGTGTTTATAGTTTGGAAAGTACTCGCAACTAACGACGGATTATTATAGATGAATTCTTGATACTTTCGATTACATCAATACCTTCGACACTTGCGAGATATCGGTATCGACCAAGGAACTCGATATTTGTTTCGACACTTGTTTTACAGTCTTTTTTTAAAAAAATAATACCACGGCAATGTATTACAGTTTACATCTCAGAGTCAAAGCTTCTTGGATTGTCGAAAGTAAGATACTTTGAAGCAGGTTTGTCATATGTTGGAGGCAGGATTGTGGTTGAGCGTAAAGGATCAATTGGCTACTTATTATTGAAGCAAGCATACTAGTATCGAATATCAGAAATAAGTTACGGTATCGATAAATTTTGGTGTCGAGACATCTCTACGGCAGCCATTTTGTTTTTTCACCTTCAACACAATTTGTAGGTAAACAGTAGACTAGATCATAACAGCAGTCAATGATTCATTGTGTTAAGAGTTTACTTACACGTTTCGAAGGCCTTCGATATGATGTAGTTGAAGAGCTTGATTTTTAAAAATTACTCCAGAAACAACCATCTCAGACGCCTCACCACTTAAATCAATGCAAGACAGCACTTTCGCCAAGTCTGAAAATCTGCCAGCTTCTCCTGTTCTCTTTGTTTTTAACCAGAGTCGAAAGATGGTAGTTGTGTTAGGTCAAGCATGAAATGAAAAGCAGTGTTTCTTGTACTCTCACAATTCTTGGTAATACGCTGTTAAAGTTGACGTCATGGCCGCGCGGTATCCTAGCAACCAGAACGACTGGCTTTATACACACGGAGTAGCATACGCGTTTAGTATGGACGAAAAAGCCAAAACTGTTTTCGTAACATATTTATAACATTTAATAGTTATATTATACCTTACAATATGACTACATGCTTTGTGTTTGACTGCA
This sequence comes from Lepisma saccharinum, assembly GCA_022664845.1. Lineage (NCBI taxonomy): Eukaryota > Metazoa > Arthropoda > Insecta > Zygentoma > Lepismatidae > Lepisma > Lepisma saccharinum. The sequence continues at coordinate 34,484 of JAGDQP010015241.1, read as the reverse complement.
GGTACTATGCTTTATGTCAAACTTGTAAATGCTTCAGATTTCTAATGAAAAGCAGACGTTACTGTTATGGACCAAGATGTGCAGTCTTTACAATCCATTTTGTTTTAGATTTGGCAATTCTATTTTGTTTCAAAAACTCTCTCTTTGTTAATATTTAGTTTCTAGTAACAGCATTAAATGACTTTGTGTATATTTATATTTTAATATGTTAATTGCACTCAGGGGGGGCATGGAACACTTGTTTGTTGTTTTCAGCCTCTTTAGGATCAACTGGATGGCATAGTTCATATAAATTCCAAATGTATGCCTAATTAATGTTTCACTAAGGCATTTTCAGTAATTGTTTATATTTTTTACAACAGATTCTCAATCGATAGATAGTGGTAGATACTTTACTCATTTAGAACATGAATTAACATCTCTCGGATTAAATAACTGAGATAAAGACTGCAATTGATAATCCTCAAAATTCTAATGCAACTGTAAATATCAGGCAGAAGCCATAGTGTTAAAATAGATATATCATATATTTATCTACAAGGGGTGCGTAACTACTTTGTATGGAATCTAGAAAATAACTACAAGGGCAGATTCCATGTATTGAAATAAACTATACTGAATTTTGAGATTTATGTAACAGTGTTAGTTACGATAAAGCTGTATATTTGAATACACGTGGCACAACATTAGCATTTGCAATGGCTAATGATACTTCAAATTTCTCTGAACTCGATGCCGATAATCATGTTACCGAAAGAAAACTATGTTTGATTTGAAATTACTTTTCTGTTCTCAAGTTAGGAAGACCTGTATCAGGTGTGGTCAACTTCTTTCTTTACGAGGACCATTATATGATGATTACGGGCTGCACACTTTTAGACAGAACTTGAGTACAAATAAACTCTGCAGTTTTTCAAGGCAATAGATGTATGTAATTGCTATCTTTGTAAAAACATTTTACTATTGGGATAACAATATATTCGTAGAATACTTGATTGTGATCCCAGAGGCCAACTATACTGACTGAGGTTTTTTCCAGGGTTTGTCCTCAGCCACACTAGACAATTGCCGGGTGGGTACCTCCAACTTAGGCCCTGGCCAACTCCGTCTGGTATTCTTTTGCCCTGGCCAACTCCTTCTGGTATCCTTTTGCCCTGAGTCTTAAATGCTTGAAAGCCATAAATAAATTTAATTCAAATACTTGATTGTAATTCTAAGCTTTTAAAGCAAATTGATTACATATATTATAATTTGCTGTAGGTTTTATCTTCTCGCGGGCCTCACAAATTACATAACGGATCACGTACCGCCCAGAGCGTTTCTGTTGGCCATGCTTGATTTATATTATGGGTTATCTCAAAACACTGGAAATAGTGTTTTAGAGCATTACATGGGCGTAACAAAAGTGATCAGCTAATTTACAGAGTTTTAAACAAAAATAAAAAAGAGCATGTCGTCTATACATGAAATAATGAATAATAATAATAAACAAAATGCTGTAGTCAGTGATTATAATGCAGGCGATTCATCTGCTGGTAAGTTCATGAAAGTGGATCTTACCCGTAAATGTTCGCGTGTACCAAGGTAATATATGTGTTTGGGCAGATGAATCGCCTGCATTATAATCACTGACTACAAGGACTAAGCATTTTATTTATTATTATTATTCATTATTTCATGTATAAGCAGTTATCCAGGAGATGGTTTTAAAATGTTCCGCGGGTTTTCCGGGGGTGGGTGGGGGAGTGTTAAAGGTGTGTCTGGGCATGAAATGTATATTAAATGTACATAATTACGCCTTAAATTATATTAATTCTACCTAAAACTCTGAAATTGGAGGGGGTCGTTCCCTCGGACTCACTCCTAAATACGTCTTTGTACGTTTCAATCAGTTATTTCATCGCAAATTCGGACATGCTGATTTATCTTTTACTCCATTTAGTGAAAATAATGCTTCACTACACAGTCAGTGACCTTGACAATATTACTTTTATCTTTGCAAAACATTTAACAACGCCTCATATGATAACGCCATTGCTATAATGCAACAGGTGGGTTGTCAGATTAAATGCGATATTTCTTCTAATATTTCATTAGATCTGTAAGTATTTTATACTTTTATTATCAACTGAACTTTGAAGTAAGTAAATAATAACACATATCAGTTAAAATGTTTCTAATTACAGAGCACAAGCCTACTTTTGAAACCTCTCTCAAAATCCTATGGAAATCAAATGGCAGGTTTCCTAGGCAACCGTTTGTTTAAAGCCAATATGGCGGCCCCCACAATTCTCAGTAGCAGACGACTTTAACAGCGTATACCTATGCGCGATGTAGTCAGCGGTGAAGAAAAAGGCATGGTTCTTCTAATTTTTGCTGCGGTAAGTGAATGTATATTTCTTAATTATTAATAATTTGATTTTTATCCCACGTAGTTCACGGGGATGTTCAAGCTATACAGGAGGTAGTTTCTGTGTGAGTTTGTGGTGTACACCTCACTGTTTTTAGAAGTGTCAGTGCGTACAATTTTACCGTGCGAAGAAAAGTGCCTGTTTTATTAAATACAATTTATAATTATTTTACTTGAAGATATTGTTTTGAACTCAAATAATATTGAGATATATCTAGAATATTCAATTTCCATCATGTTTTCCTACAATATTTTTCATGAGCAACGCTTTCTTCATTTTAATACCTTCTGGCAATTCGTGAAAGTGGAAACTAATATTTAACTAAAATATTTCAATAATAGCTGCTCAAATATTTGTTTCTAGTTCATTAATCGATGTTAAAGTAATATTCATGGAAAGTAACAAACAACATATTTGTATTTTACATATGCAAACAATTTCAAAAACAGACTGGCGAAATTGCATGCACGGTGTTTGCATTTTCGCCTTTTGTAAGATTTTTCCTATTCCTCGTGGTCGGCTGACAATTGTGCTCAAATTTTGATATTTTTTTTTCGATAAATAAAATATTACCCTATCGGATACATATGTGCCATCTTGACACAAATGACTTTCGCCTTTTTTTTAAAAAAAATAATTAAAATTTAATGGCGAAATTGCCACTTTCTACTATATTTACTAGTTTGTTATTTGTTACACAAAACTTTAGAGAGGAAAGCGGCTTCGAAGCCCATTGAGTATACACTACGACATGTGGTTTCTCTGTAGTCCAAAAATCAAGTAAACAGCACTGTTCCCCAGTAGCACGCATACATTGAAATTACGTGGATTACACGTTAGTACCAAAACGTAATTTTAACGTTGTAAATATACCAGAATGTTCGTCTGTTCAATGGTTTATTCGGCGTTGAAGAATGGTTGAGAAGAAACATGTTGAAATCAAGAAGCGGCCGTTGAAGGAACGGGTTCAGTTCGTCACAACAGAGCATGGCTGCTGTCTATTGGTATACACATTTAGCTGCATTTTGTCCGTTGCTTTCATCATGATATACAGTAATAATTTTCCAACAGTGAATTATCCAACCGTCTTTTATGGGATTCGAAGCTGGAACGTTCTGCACTCGTCGTTGATAGCTCGACACGTTCACCACTCATCTACGAAACCGTCTTGAGAGTCACTACACTTTTTCTGTTCACTTTATGTTACAAAAACGGTAGTTTTGAATGCAGTCGCCACAAATCCAGACTCGTCCTTTTACCATCATGTAAGAATAAGAATAGAGAATTCTTTTCTTCTTTCTTTGTTATCTGTATTTTTCCTTCTTTAACATTTTGATCATCGCTGCACTACTAAATTTGTATTTCTCAATAAGTGTAATGTGGCCTTAGAAAAACGCATATAAAGAGAAATATATGTAATAGTTGAAAAGAAAAGTTGAAAACACTTCCCATTAACGCCCTATTAACTAAATTAAATGTACGTTGCAAATGAGAACATGAGAAACGTAGTTAATTTTATTCAATCCGCTTTTAAACACAATTTTTATGCAATTAACTTGCATAAAAAGATAATCTAGGGCACAGTTCAATATAATAGTTAAAAACACGTCATATTAAAGTTTTATCATCGAAATGAAATTTTCGTAGGAATATAGATTGAAATTCAACGTGTTTTCAACATGTCAAAGAGGACACAAAATAATAGTTAATGGCATTCAAATAGCTTTTAATTACAAATTTAAATCCATTAAACTAGAAAGAACCCCATGAAAATTATTTATACCATCGTTGAAAATAAAAGTTGAATCCACGTTGAATTAACATCTCATCAACAATATTAAGTCTTTGTTGAAATATGATTCTAAATTGAACGTACTTTTTTCAACTGATAACGGTTAATCAACCAAAAGTCAACGTTCAAAATATGTTTGTGTGCTACTGGGGGTTATCTCTTAGCAGATACCGAGTGGTTAGAATTAAAGTGCCGCTATTCACGGCGGTCCAGTGCAAGCTGTAATCAACGTATTACATTGAAATTTGGTAAATATGCTAATGAGACCATGCGGAAGCGAGTTACACTGGAAAAAATATTAGTTCCAATTTCCGCCACCAGGGGAAAATGTGGCGCTGTAACACACGCGAGATCACACTTCATACACACTATCGCGTGAGGAGCAGCATGGCTATTGATAAGAGAGACCGTGCACTGTTAGTAAAATTGTTCTTTCAGAACGGGAGCACTTACACTGCAGCATTGAGGGAATATCCGAGAGGAAATGTCTGAAAGGAATTGGAAGATGACCGATATCAAGAAATGGCTTAAAGAAGATGGTACTGAAATTCGAGTCAACGAGTAATTTGAGTGTGGCTCCAGGAAGAGAACGACGACCCATTCCAACGGAGATTGTTGAAGAGGTTGTTGTGGCTGTTGTGGACCACGAACCACGTTCTCCATATTCCGCTACCAGTGCTCGGCCAGTGTCACGGGAATTGGCCATCCCATGGTCAACAGTGAGGAAAGTTCTTAGGGCCATTTTACACTGGTATCCTTACAAGATTCACACTGTACAGCAACTGAAACCCCAAGATCCACAGCAACGCCTTGCGTTGCCCTTCGGTTTTTGGCATGGATGGAAGTGGATGACGTGGCCGTGGGTTATCCTGTGGACTGATGAGGCGGATTTTACACTAGAGGGTGCAGTGAACACTCACAACTGTCGGGTATGGGGCTCGGATAATCCGCATGTTGTGCAGGAACAGCTATTACACTCGGCGTACGTGACTGTGTGGTGTGGTGTGGTTTCACAGGAACGTTCATTATTGGCCCGTTTTTGTTTTAGGAGACGACACGCCAAGGATTTGTCACCTGTACCGTGACATCGGCACGTTATAGGGACCTTTTAGTGTGACATGTGATTCCTGCGTGACAGGAACGAAACTGTTTGGAGACTACTGTGTTCATGCAAGACGGGCCAACACCGCACATCGGTCACCACGTGAAAGATCTGCTTCGTGAAACCTTCACTGCGGATCGCATCATCTCCAGAGGTTTTCCAGATGCGTAGCCAGCAAGATCCCCCGATTTAAATCTGTGTAACTTCTGGCTCAGAGGATATCTGAAACCGCGGGTCTACCAGGGAAAGGTCAAGTCACTGGCTGATCTCAAGGTCAGCATAAGGCGATATTAGCAATAATTCCGCCGGATATGCTGCGAGCAACTGTTGAGCACGGCATTGTGCGGATGCAACATGTCGTCGATGTTTCTGGTGGACATATGGATCATGTTATGTAACTTGTTGACTGTAACCGCAACTGTTAATAAAGTTCTTCCCATTGCACCTTTTCTTACCATTCACTGGCAATCAAGTTATCCTCTCATTGTTCCTAAAGTTGTTCCCTTTGCACCATTTGTTACCATCAGCTGACCTTCATCTTGTTTGCATTACATTTATCTCACATGTTTGACCTCTTCGCCGTAGATAATCATCTTATCCATACATTCAGTACCATTTCCACGTGCTTCTTACCTTTACAGCGCCACATTTTCCCCTGGTGGCGGAAATTGGAACTAACATTTTTTCCAGCGTAATTCGCTTCCGCATGGTCTCATTAGCATATTTACCGAATTTCAATGTAATACGTTGATTACAACCCGCGCTGGACCACCGTGAATAGCGGCACTTTAATTGTAACCACCCGGTATATAATATTCAAACCTTTTTTACACACTCGTTTGCAACTGTAACGGAAAAAATATGATTTAGTGACAAAAGATTGCCACATCTTGAAGATAGTAACTAAGTCAGTCAATTTCCCACCAATTTCTCCCTATCTTGTTTACTCTCCTACCGCTAGCACATTTTACAGTATTATGAGATTTCGGATCATCCCACCAAATGAAAGCTGGCCTTCCTTAAGGCAATATGTATCGCCACTGTCCTATAATATGGTAAGACAATGCAGACAATGTAACATGTTCACAGCTATCTATACAGGCTAAAAAAACTTTATTGGTGTTAATGCTTTGCAAAATAAAACATGGAAAGGACGCTAATAGTCGTGAAAAATAAAGCCATTGCAGATATGTAAAGATTTTGATTTTTTAATTGCACTGTTCATACTATATTACAATAAATAAAAACATAACAACATAAGGTGTCGTACAAAGTGTATAAGTTACACTAATATATTTGTGCACTTATTGAATATTCGTGCATTATACAATGAGCTTCCCATTTATATACATTCGTGTGTATAAATAGATTACATAATAAATAGGAGGAAAATATTCCTCGTCTCAAAAAATGTTAAAGAAAAGAACGTCAAACGTCTCTCGGTGATCTGCTTCCGTTGGACAAACGATACCAGTTGGGAAGAAAGTTGTTATAAAAGAAATGGGGGTGTAGCCGCATCCACTGTGCCAATGGTTGACGATTCTGTGTAGGGCACTGGAAAGTTTTTCCGTATCACAGGCGCTTTAGTGACTGTCTTGACGCCTGTGGGCACCCTTGGACTTCTTGAGGTAATCCTAAAGTCAGTTGGGATGTCATAACACTTACATGCACAATAGCTGGGAAACTTAAACCAATCTGAGAAGATTCCACGACATTCATTCTTGGGGTCATAGGCCAATAATCGATGCAGACGATATTGTTGTTCACATCGGCAGCCATCTCGGCAAAACATTTGCTTGTGTTCGCACCTGGAAAAATAACATACATAAGTAAAATTCACATAATATGTTATTTAATTTCTTCATGTTCCTGTAAGAGTTAGATGAATAATATCACGAAGAAGATACATGATTCAAAAGAAACAAAGCGCAAAAGAAACGACACTTTTCCACTGATTTTACACGACTCATGTTAGACCTTTATATTATTTCACATTACACAAATGAAATATACAGTTTCGGAATGTGATAGAAATTACTATATATAGGAAATGTCTGTTATACGAAGAATAGGTGATAACTATCAATAAACATAACTGTTGATCTGCTACGAACAAGCGCAACATTTTTGAACATCGTACAACGCATTGTAATTCCACGGATGCAATACGTTCCGTACATCATCTACCAAAGGACATTAAGTTCTTCTCTCTCTTGTCTCGGCAGGTTAGGTTTGTTTAAACCATCGAGCTCTACGTAACGATACTGGAGTGACTGCGTAGTGTCAAAAGACGTCAGAACAAATATTTGAATCAGTTTCATACTCTTCTTATCGCTATGCGGCCCGCTTTTTTCTTAATTTTTAGTTCTTGAATTATTCATGTAATAGTATACATAGAATAGAAAATAATATATGTACATTATTCTGAAAATAATAGAATAATAGAAAATATACTCTGCATATAATAGAAAATAATATAAATAATATTTACGTTTGTTGCAAGGATTAAGAAATAAATAAGAAACGGACCGCACAGCGATACCAAGCGTAAAAAACCAAGTTAGAACAGAAAATTTGGTTCATATTGGTTTAGAATGTAAGTGGATAAACGAGTATCCTCTCCGCTCCCTGGCCTCATATATTCATGAAATTTTCAATGGCAGCAGTCAGTCCAGTACGGCTGGACCAACAGTTTTCTTTAAGTACGGTTGAAGGCGGCAATCAGATTAAATGGCCACCCCTCGATACTCCATATGATTTAGTTCTTTTGGGGCTTCATCAAGTCCATCGTGTACAAAAGACAAAGATGATGTCAATCATGAACCTTCGAGCACGCATTATTGGAGCTTTTCCCAATAGATAACATCTTACATTATAAGTTCCCAACCTTTTTGACATGGTGCACCCCTTCGTAAATCCTGAAAAATTCGCGCGCACCCACAATAATTTTTGGTAATTTGGAATAACGTAAAGGGTTTCGCAAACTATTTCAATGCAACAGCATTATTATCTATCGAAATAAAAATACACGAATTGAAAAACTGCAAATTTGAAAGAAACCACCTGTAAATAAATTACTAACGTATGTATTTATTTTACCAAAAGAACTCTTCTGGAATCATAGTTCTGTTTTCATTTCACAACACACGACGTTCATTTTGTGATCAGCGGCTTTTTGAAACAAAATGAGAGCGTAACGAATAACCTGAAAGAAAATGGATGAAACTATCGAGTATATGTGGAAGTCTTAAGACACGTATTTACGAATACAGTTTACACAGGTATATTATTTGTATCGAAAAGTTATGTTTTTTTCTTAAATATTTGTTATTAAATGCGTTTCGGAGACAGTACTTACACCAGGGCTCGAGATGGAAATTTTCACGAAACGGAACGCTTGGTTTTCATTAGTATGGTGATGTTTTCTGTGTATGATTAGGGGTCATTCAGTATTACGTTAGCACCGATGGGGTGCAAGGTTTTGTTTATTTTTTCTGATCTTTTATGTCTTAAGGATAGGACATGTGCTCAATTTTGCATACAAGGGGAGGGATCTAAAACGACTAAAAATGTGCTGAAGTAATACTAGAACAACATCTTATTACAGCAACAAGAATAACGAGTGACAAAATATTACGATTAATAATAGTTAAAATATTTACGTAAACATCAAATGACGAAAGAAATTAGATACGACTCTTCCGACAACCTTTCTAAAGTTTAAACAGAAAGAAATCTTGAATTTCAATCAGAGGAAAATTTTTAATTAAATGTACACTTAGGTTCAAAAATTGGCCAGCACAACATAACAAAATCAAATCTCTATTCGATAGAGATTCAAAATAAATATTCCATGGATTGTGCTTTCCACGTTTACACTATATTAGATTAGTATTGGCATATTGTAGATTTTTGTGTCGTTGAAAAATTTTCGGCCATTTTTTATGAATCTGAGATTAAATATACATCATATCAGCTTATCCCATAAGTAATGTCCTATTTTTGCACCGTGAGGAAAAGAACGATAACTTACCTGAACACTACCGTTAGTCAGGAAAATAGTCTCCAACACTATCATCTGTCAACCAGTTGTTGAATCTCCCGCTGAAAGAAGTCACCGATATTGGAGGCAAAGAACTGAGTCACGGTTCGTCGCACGTCATCCTCATTTAGCAAGTGTTTTCCCGAAAAGGTGGTTTCGCTAACTGCTTAAAAGACAGTAGCCTGTTGGTGAAAGATCTGGTAAAAACGCCAGGTGGGGGAGTTTCTCCCCGCCACGTTCCTCAATCTTATGTTAGCACAGGTTCTTCTTGCCGTGTGCGGGAAAGCGTTATCACCGTGGATGAGCACACCGCTGCGATTAAACAGAGCAGGACGTTCAGTCCGTAGGCGTTCAAGCTTCTGATAGTAGACATCTGCGTTAATGGTCTCGTTACGTGGTAAGAGCCCACAATGGATTATCCCACCAAACATTCAGAATCACTTTGGGCGTGAAGATTCTGTTTTGGCACAGTTTCTACACCCCCCTTTAGGTATTCACTGCCGTTTGCGTGTAATGTTATGGTAGAGAACCCATTTTTCGTCCCCTGTCACCATTCTGTCCAGAAATGACTCACGTCTGTGATGGATGAGCAGGGAACTGTAGATGTCAACTCACTGCTGCTTCTGTTGAGGTGTTAACGTATGAGGTACACATTTCTCGAGTTTCAACACATATCCAAGGTCCTGAAGATGACGATGAACGGTCGAATGGGTGATATTGAGTTCGCTGGCCAGTTCTTCAACAGTTTGCATTGGATTTGCCTCCAACGCTCCTCTCAGAGCATCTTTGCCCACCTGCTCAGGTCTACCTTCTCGTGGCTTATCGGTAAGGCTGGTGTCCCCAGAGCGTAACCTCTGGAAGCACCTCTGGCACTTTCGCGCATTCACATCAGCCTGACCATATACGACATTGATGTTTCATGCCGCTGTGCTGACTGGATGTCCCTGGTTAAATGCATGCAGCATGGCATGACGTGTGTGTTCCTCCGACACTGCCATGATCAAACACAAGCCACACTCCCAAAATGTGGAGTGGACCGTTCTCCTACATACTCTTGCATAATCAAGTGCCATATATTACTCAGCTATGGCGCGTGACATCTACTTCACTATTCGCGCGTGAAATGGCGTCATTGCAGCGGCCATCGCACATACGATAATACTTATGGGATAACCCGGTACTTTGTCTTAACACTTATTTGAAAAAAAGCTCTATTTGTGCAAATGAAAGGTGTTTCCATAATCACTCACATTGTGAAAATAAGTATTTATCTTTCGATATTTTACATACGATCAAGTATTGGATTTATTGTTTGAGTAACTAAAAAAAGTAATAGAGACATAGAAAAAAGACACCAGAAAAGCACTAAAAAGAGAATTCAATGAGAAAGGAAAGGGTGCTAGTTGCAGTTTCAACGTTCCGGAATTGTTTCTAATTTACTAATAGCAAGGTATATTTTGGGTTATGGGAAGAGAAATGTTAATGTGGAAGGGGAAAATAACAGACTTGCACACATGGGGTGGAATGGAGGAGGAAATGATAATCAGCTGTGATTGCCTTTTCGCGGGTGCCATGCATTTGTTGCCATCAAAGTGTTCTTGACTTCATCTACTCCACATCCCTGCTTGTTCACATTCGCAATATCCACAAAGTATCGGATTTCGTTAAGTTTGAATCAGCGGGCGCTTGTTTGAACTATACTAAGATTTTCTGATTCATGTCGAATAGCTGTTGTGGTATATGAGAGATAGACAGTCTTTTCGTTGTCGTTTAGAAGTAGTTTACGGTTGAACCATTCAGAGCAAAAACAGTGAACTAGCTCAGACTGTTAAGAATGGGCAGAATAGTTTAAGAATGGTTGATTCGCGAATGACACATCTCTAGTCAGAAATATCTCAAGTAATATTGAACGAACCGGAATGGTCCATTGCCATTTCCGACGAGACGGAACAAGAAGGTTCAGATATTCACGAACCGGAACAGCGTTCCGGTTTGCTCCCGTCCATTTCGAACCCTGAGTAAGATGGAAAATGATGCAGAACAAATTTAATTAGGCCTAGTTTAGATTGTATTCACTTGAAAACCTGGCATTAACAGTGCGAAGTCGATACACAACATAAAGTACAGTACTTTATAAAAGTTCAGCCGTGTAAGAGAGTTAAAGATTCCACGGAACAGTAAAATTAATCTCACTAAATTCACGATAAAAATCTGCTTTTCATCTTCCGTTTTAATTTCGCGTATAGCTTAAACTGTTTCTTCCAAAGTTAAAGCTTCTCTTTTTTCTAGCTATGCTGGACCTTTAAGCTACTGATCGTCCGAGGGTGACAATGGTGTGTGGAGATTCCCTGTAACAGTTTCCGAAGGTCACTGACAGAAGGAGGAGGGTAAAGAAACTCCTGGACACAGACTCGAGTTCTCAAGGTCAACCAGCAATAGATTTTTTAAAAATATTCTTTATCTTTAGCCTACCGCGATTCTCTCATTAGCGGCGCGACAGCCTTCTGTCTTTGTTTCCAGTCTTACCTTACTTCGAGCCCTCCCTGCACCCAGTTGCTCATAGTGAAACCTAACAGTGCTGTTTAAAAATAAGAAGGAATGGTCTGTAAAGAAGAGAGAAGGGGAGAAGGAAAGTTCATTTCTTTCCTTTAAAGTTTGAAAATATGATTCTCGATTCTTTCGGAGCTTAACAGCGAGTCGGAAATGATGATTTATGACTGAAGCGCTTTGTCCTTTAGATCAGGAATCTCGAGAAAAACAGCCCCAAAGAGACGAGACAAACAGGTTCTTGGAAAAACGTACTCTAAACTCAGGTTTAAAATGACGTTATGTGCGAGTTTGACGCATTCATGTTTGTCGCTTTAAGTGAGGTTAAAAAACACACTTCTTATGAGGAATATATTGGTACTACCGGAAACATGACGCTATAGGCGAGGTGTCGCTATAACCGATGTCGTTATAAACGAGTTACACTATGATACTTTGTGCCCATAGTAAAACTAACACAGAGGACATTAAAAATCATGTATTTACAAGAACACCACACACCAAACAGGGAAGGGGGCACACACACACACCTCAACCGACTAAAAGTAGAAAATCTGAATCGTGTTACCCAAGAACACAATAAGGTTCAAAACGGGACAAGCGACGGGCAAAAACAGCCAATGCTGATCATGAAAACACTCCGGACGCTCCCCAGTGAAGCCTCGCCAAACTTCACAACTAGAAGGTGCCCCTGTGTGTGTCTTCTCCCTAAAGAAGGGTGAGAAAGAAAGAAAGTGAAACTTCACTTTCATGTGAACAAGTGGGTAACGCTCGCGAAGAGTCTCCAATGACACCCAGACTGGAAGCCGGCCAGCTGGACCAACTCAAACGGGTCACTCGAGAGCTAAGTCACGACTTCACCAGCCGAGGCCACGAAAGATAAGTTATCAGACTATCGCAACAAAATATATATTATCTTTTATCATCAGGACACACAAGTACAAAAAAAGCCCCGAAGAAGGAGCACACGATTACCGAAGGATAACTAAATCCGAAATATAGTAGACAGGCATAAGCTGAAACGATGGAAAAAAGGGTGGGGGAGAGACAGAGAAGGAAAGAATTTCCCACACCACCAGAGAAGAGAGCGCAGAGAACAACCCACATCACCACATAGAAAATGCCAGAGTAGTCCAAGCCTCCATGCACACAGACTTCAGACTGGAGGCGATAAATTAAAATTTAACCACAAACGCAAGTAAGTCACCGAAGGTAACTTCTTAAAGCTCAAATTAAAGCGATGGCAAAAAATAAAACATTCTGAATCTCTTAAAACAACGAATACGTAGGACCTACAGTTGAAAACTGCACCAGTGACATTCTTCGTATTCTGACGGAAAGAATAGGAGAAATAAAAGTTCTAATGTACTATCTATCCGCCAGAAGAAAGCGATATTGTCTCCTGGTGTACAAGGTCACTGTAGAAAATATTAAACTCAACCAACGTGAAAATCCATAGGAAAACATTAAAGCATTGAAAGTTTAATGTACGTGCATTCACTTTAGTCAAAAGAAAATTCAGTTCACTATAACACTTGTACTGTACGCAACAGTGTATGTTCAAAATAATCTCTGCGTAAAACATCATTATTATTCAAATTGACTCAAACATTAGCTCCTCCTACATGCGATAGAATTTCAATAAAATTTAGTAACTCCTTTTTACTCACTGTTTATTTCAGTAAAATGACAGAAAAGATTTAGTTATCGAACACAAACCATTTCAAAATTCGAATTGCCATAAGTATCAAAGTTCACTTGAACGAAAAAAATAATTCGGATTTGAGTTGAAAATTCACATTTCTTGAAGGAAGAAACCCGACAGATCATATTGCGGTTTGAAAAAAAAAAGTATGTTTGAAATCACTATTCAGTCCATGGAAAATCATTCTGTTATACAGTAATCGAAAATTATACTTTAACAAAATTATTTCACTTTGAGATTCAAGCCCCAAAATTTATTGTTTTGTAAAATAATGCGTGAATCACTGTTTTACATACAGACGTTTTCAGTCATAATTACAAATATTTGAAAATTCTGACCCTTTCCTGCTATATGATTTTCACTATAAACTATGGGCCAGTTCCACTGAAAGCACTTTCTGAATTTGAATCATTAAACAATAAACGTGGCAAAGTAAGATTTTGACATTTATAGATATTTTTTTGAAATATTTAAAATTTCAGAAAACAGATTCGGATACTATTTGGGTTTAGTGATCTAGACAGCTCTGAGACAGGTTGAAATTTAATATAAAACAATCGAACGGAACCTAAAGCCGACGAAACTGAGTGCAAGTACTCAACCATCACCGAACGAATAAAAATCATGGTGAGCTCATCGTACTAAAGCTTTCGCATGAGTAGCTAAAGAAATAATTGAATTGAGTGCATAAAGCACAATGTTACTTAGAAATAACAAAACTTTAAACGTATAAGGAGAGAAACAGAGATCTGTTGACGGTTTTCGGCTTAAATAAATCAAGGCATCATGACATGGACGACACATGTTCCCTTACCTAGTTAGCTCTGCATAGCTATAAAGCAACCTTGCACTGAAAATCTCGCAAACAAAATGTTACTCATAGTGCACAAATCAATTATCACAATCGAAAACAAAATTTAGATATGATTAATTTTTCATACGAAAGTCCAAAACACGAACAATGATAAAAACATTCACTAAAATTTCAAAGATGTCTTCCTGTTGGGACAACAAGCAGAGCAAGATACTCGACGCAATTTAAGTTTCCATTTAGCTGCTTAGGTAAGCAAACATGGTCTTGCAATTACTTTTTTGCTTGAATTTGAACTTTACGTGGGCAGGCGCACTAATTTTAAGCTCGAAGAGGTAAATTTAATAAAAGTAAACTGTAAATAAAACTTTACGGAGAATCAATGTCCTACAGCATCTTCTTATCCTGACATATAACGGTATATCTAAAACAAGGAAACGCCCTCTTCCAACAGTTCAAGAACGCAGGCGTAGGAACAAACAAACCAGTACAGATCTCTGTTTCAAACCAAATAAACCAGTTATATCTAAACTTTTGGCACACTGAACGAAAATCCAAAATTATTGAACATCTAAAAACTGGAGATAAATGAAATATTAATATAAGAAAATTAATAAATCTTACGAGCAAGGATTCTTTTTGGCGGGAAGATTTGCCAATAATAAGGAAACACATAACTAAGATGAGCTAAGATCCTGGTCCATTTACGAATGCTGACACTATCATCCAATAAGAAAATGAGTAATAAAAGGAAGACGGAAGGAAGATACGTCATAAAGTAGTTCGAGAAATCAACATTGCGCCAGGATAACTAAACAAAAGAAAACGAAAGAATTATACCTTTGCCCGAAAACATGAGAGAAGATGGTCAAAATATATTGATGACACCGAGATCATTACAGTAACAATCTTTTGACTTGAAGCTTGATACAGTAAGAATTGTGACAATAATAAATAAAACAAATGGAACGGAGCTTCAAGACCGTTTGACGACGTGATAGTCAGATCCATAATGCTATGTTTAGAATAGTGTTCATAGAAGAACAACACAAATACATACAGACTAATGATGAACACTAGATCAAGCAGATACACTAATGTATCCAGGTATTTATTTAGTAGCATTAACCAGTATACGTTCAGTACACATGACATCTATATACACATATTCTTCTTGAATATAGAGACTTGCTTGACCACCCACAATGAATGCTACGTTACCATACAATTATTTATGACCCGACATGAAAAGAAGTGACGAAGTACAAACAAACTGACGATCGGATCAAGAATGATCGCGAAAAGACGTGTGCAACACAAGGGTCAAAGATCTTAAAGTGTAGAATACCGATTTGCAATACAGCATTCTCCGGGGCTACCAAAAAGAAAACTGTATAGTAATTCCCCTTTGCTTAAAAAAATCATATTCGTGAAATAACAACAGAAAAATTATAAACATTCTAATAATCAAAGAAAATTAATTCAATTAGTTTTGACTGGACAGTCCAATAAGGCAATGTTAAGATCGCAGGAACTATCAATCCATTTTTAGTATTTGAAGTTCAATGGATCTATCAGTCCTGACTATTGAAAAACAGTTTATAGGACGACTAGTCCATGGAAGTTAAACAAGATCAATGTTAGTGTTATTCGCTTTTGCCATCCGCTCTCTGATTGGACTGCAAGAGCGCGAATCATAAAATCACTTTAATTTCTGGCATTGCTAGGAAACAGCGCAAACAAACATCAAAATTAACATTTGCACTAAGAAAATTCAAAATAGACCTACATTTTTTTTAGAAAATAAAGAAAATGAATACCAGTGTTCTTTATATGTATCGTAAATGAATATTTAGTTTTTAATATCGTTTTTTAAGTATTGTTCATGATGTTAGCTTAGTTGAGTGTAGAAACTGGCTTGCATATTGTATTCGATGTGAAATAGAAACCGTTCATAATTAGGCTGGCTTTTAGATATTCACCATCAATTCATTTGGTAGAGTAAAATTTTACTTTTTTTCACCGTCTAAAGGACTCGTATACCTCAGAATCGCCCTATCACATCTAAAAACCTTTCTGAAGATAAAGATCTGCTAAGTATTACTTAATAATCCTTTTGCTTCTTGCAAGTTTCCTGTACTAACCATGTTCTCGAAGTTTGTGGGTTGACTTTGAAAGGAATCTGAGAGTAACTTGTGTATGAGACCTTGACTATTAATCCACTTAAGTAGATCTGTGGAAGGTTTTGAAGATTCTTGCAGTCTTTCGTTATGCTGAATGCCTGTGATATTACACTTCGTTTTATTTCCAGACTTGCGCTGAGATATCAGCTCATTTCTTGTAACAGGTTCACTACGAGTAGACTCTTCAGTTCCGATTCCTTTACTAGAATCACTAACTTCCTGAGAGTACGAGATCTGTTTGTTGTGAAAAGTATTCTTCTCCACCAACTGCTGAGTGACTAGATGTAAATTCTTGGTTATCTCAGACAAAGCTGTTATCATTTGTTCTTGAATTCTTTGATTGTTAGTCCAAAACGAACTCCATTTTTCGTTGAAAGAGTCGAACAGGTTTATGTATTCTTGAAGGCTTTCTTCGGAATTCATGTTGGTACTCGATGTTTGATTAATCGATTCCAAATGAGGCTCAAATGACCAATTTGGAAATAACAACAACAAGGCTTCGTTTCCTAGGATTATATGTGACAGGACTGTTTTTGTCACGTGGAACGGAAGTGTGATATCCTTAGAATTAAGAGACACTGTTAATCTCACTGAACCTATCACTAGAAGATCTGTATTGTTCATAAGTTTGAAGATTTGCTGATTCGATCTAAAATTATCAATACCTCCAATTGATAAGAGCTGATCTATGGAAATAAATGATCTATCGTGGGCTGTACTAGGAATTACCTGAAATGACTTATCTTTAATGAACAGTTCTATGACAGGAACTTTGCACCCAGAATTTTCTATATTTGCATTATTTTGGACAAAACGGTACATAAAGATATCATTTAAGAACCGAGCTTTAGACGTAGTTGGCTCTTCTGTGATCCTTTTTTCTCTTTGCGTATCTGTATATAGTTCCAGATATGGAATGAGGTCTTCTTGAACTTGATTTTGCACGTCCACCAAATTTTGTTGTTTCTGCGTTATTTTAGCTTGACAAATTTTTTGAACATGCCCAATACTCCCGGCACGTAAGCTTCAATGCAAAACATGTTTTATATCCACTTTCGTCTGGATGAGTCGCTCCACAACGGTAACACAAACGACGTGACTTAGACTGAGTTCTGTTTGTAGAAAACCTTCCTGTATTTACCTGGTGATTCTCTTGTGCACTATGGAGAGCTGATGATTTCAACAAGGTCTTCTGAAAGAAGGCAGCATCCTTTTGCACTTGCTCTTCTAGATTTAATATGTCTATTGCTGCTTGTAGTGTCAGCTTTTCGTTGGCTAACAACCTTCTTCTCACGTCTTCTCTGAATACTCACACCACTATCTGATCTCGTAAGAGATTGTCGGTTTGCGAACCAAAATCGCATTTCATAATTTGTTTGCGAAGCATCCGTAGAAACTCGGCTGCCGGTTGGGACTCCGTTTGGCGTAACGTGTGAAAGCAATATCGTTCGACTATGATATTTCGCTGAAATCCAAAGTGTTGTTGTATCAAGGATTGGATGCTTTCGAAAGACTGTTCTTGTAAACGCTCAGGTGATAGGTTACGTAAAGTTGAGAACAGTTCATGTGTCACGTTAGCCAGGAATAAAGCAACTCCTTTATCAGCTTTAACGTTATAGGCATCACAATAAGATTGGAATTGTTCCAAATATACATTAACATCCATTATATTTGGATCAAACTTTTCTAGAGACACTGATGAAGCCATATTCCGAACATAATGTTCACTGTCACTGATAATACTCTAATCGGAGCCACTGAAAATTAGACACTCAAACTTGTCAAACAATCACGACTAAAAGATGTGATCCCTCGTTGGGCGCGTACATTCGACTCTTGACTGCGCCAATATTTGCTATGTTTACAATAGTGTTCATAGGAGAACAACACAAATACATACAGACTAATGATGAACACTAGATCAAGCAGATACACTAATGTATCCAGGTATTTATTTAGTAGCATTAACCAGTATACGTCCAGAACACATGACATCTATATACACATATTCTTCTTGAATATAGAGACTTGCTTGACCGCCCACAATGAATGCTACGTTACCATACAATTATTTATGACCCGACATGAAAAGAAGTGACAAACGAAGTACAAACAAACCGACGATCGGATCAGGAATGATCGCAAAAAGACGTGTGCAACACAAGGGTCAAAGATCTTAAAGTGTAGAATACCGATTTGCAATACAGCACATAAGTGTCTGATGCCACAGAATGAGTGATATCAGGCAGAAACAGACGGTGGACAGGGCACAACACCAGATAATTTTGCGTATAGAACAACTCCAGTGGAAGTACTTTCAGCAGCCAAGAAATATGATCTTATGAATGTCCTGCACACAACACCTATCATTGTTTCTTTCTTTTTCGAAAAAAAAGAAAAAAAGCCAATCACTTATCTTTTACTGTCATTATTGCATCTGACGTTTAATAAGTTTCAGTGGTATATTTTAGCCTTTTTTCAGATCGTGAAGTTGACAGGACCACCAAAAGCTCGAATTTTCAAGCTTGCTCCAGAATTTGAGCTTTCAGAAAAACTAACTCTCAGAATTTGAGCTTTCAATATAAACGCTCCAAGTCCATTTCAAATGTGGTCTGCCAACTTCACGCTGCAGGACCACCAAAAGCTCAAATTCTCAAACTCGCACCATAATTTGGGTACAAATTGAGCTTTCAGAAAAAACAACTCTCAGAATTTGAGCTTTCAATATAAATGCTGTAAGTTCATGCTGGCACTACCGACTTACAATTGCAGCAGAACAAACGCTCAAATTCTCAAACTCACTCCAGAATTTGAGTACGATTTGAGCTTTCAGAAAAAACAACTCTCAGATTTTGAGCTTTCAAATATACAAACGCTCTAAGTCCATCTCAAAGCGCCCAAATAGCACATTCACGTCGGCCGATATGGGCATATGGGATTTTACGACATCGAACTATATCGGCCAAGATGTTTGCCATCCAATATGGGCCCAAGTCGTTGAATAATATCGATCGATGTCGTAAAATCCAACGAACGATGCCCATTCAGCCGACGTGAATGTGCTACTTGAGCACCTTTGAAATGGACTTAGAGCATTTATATTGAAAGCTCAAATTTTGAGAGTTGTTTCTTCTGAAAGCTAAGATTGTACTAGAATTCTGGCGCGAGTTGAGCTTTTGGTGGCTCTTCAGCGTGAAGTTGGCAGGACCACCTTTGAAATCGACTTAGAACGTTTATATTGAAAGCTTAAGTTCTGAGAGTTGGTTTTTCTTAAAGGTAAAATTGCACTAAAATTCTGGAGCAAGTTTGAGAATTTGAGCTTTCGGTTTTGCTGCAAGGGGAAGTCGGTAGGGCCACAATGGACTTAGAGCGTTTTTTATTGAAAGTTCAAGTTCTAAGAGTTGGTTTCTCTGAAAGCTCAAAATGTACTCAAATACTGGAGCAAGTTTGAGAATTTGAGCTTTCGGTGGTCTTGCAGCGTGAAGTTGACAGGACCACATTGGAAATGGACTTAACGTTTATATTGAAAGCTCAAGTTCTGAGAGTTGGTTTCTCTTAAATTAAATTAAATTCAGTTCAATTCAGTTTATTCAGCTCGTACATTAGCTTACGAATAGTAAGCATTACAGTTGTCAGATAACAAAACATTACAGATTACACTGATACGCAAGGTTTTGTTGTTTTCAAGTAAAGAGGTGTATCTGAATGGATTTTGTCCACAGATTTCGAAAATGACCTTCAAAATGTCGTATCACGTCAGGTTTTTCCACAAATCACGAAAATGTCAAAATTAAAAAAAGCGTCTGTTTTTCACCTTTAGACGCCGGTCAGGGAATTTACACCTTGACGTTGTCATCCCTGGCGCCCCTCCTAATTCTTTCAGAAACGTGAACGATCCTTTGTTGGAAATCTAATAGATCGGGGAATGCAACGAGGTATGTTTGGTAGCCCTGGCCTCCCATTCGGAGAAGAAGAAGAAGAAGAAATCGAAAAATTTGTAAAAAAAAGTCATTTCTTTGAGATTCCGGCCACGCTGGCAACACTGTTAGTAATCCCACGCTGGTAAAAAAAAAGTCTTACGAGTGCCTCACATAGTCATACCAATCATATACAAAAATGAAAGCCGTAGATGCAATAGAAAGCGAGAAAAAATGCAAAGTGCAACCACCCAGTATAAAATTTATATTTTGCTTCATAAACATTCACGTTGTCAACCCTGGCACTCCCACCCCAAATTGGCACAGAGACATGAACGACCCTTTGTTGGGAATGCAACGAGCTATACTTCGCACTTATAGAAAAACGGTAAGATGAAAGAGGAGAAAAAGAGAATAATGAGAAGATAAACATAAATGCATAGTATAAAACATACATACCTAACATTCATCACTAGGCTCTCCTTGAAACTTCCTCTTTTTGGATTTTCGTTGGTGTTCTTCCGTACAGTCTCTTTTTAACATCCAGCAATAGTCGGCCATCATATGGACAGTCCACCTTCCTTGGTATCTCTTTTCCATCACTTTAATGTCCTGATGGAAACGCTCGCCATGTTCTTCCGTAAAATCACCAAGATTGTCAGGAAAGTAATTGAGATGAGCATGAAGAAAGTGAACTTTGACGCTCATGTTACAGCCAAGCAATTTAAAAGATTCCAACATCTCGTCGATTAAAACGCTGTAATTTGCATCCTTCTTGTTCCCCAAAAAGTTTTGTACCACATTTCTGAACGCAGTCCATGCTTGCAATTCGGTCTCACTCATACTTGCCTCAAATGTGTTGTCCGCCATCAATTTTCGGATTTGTGGTCCTGTGAAAATACCAGCTTTGATTTTTTCTGACGTGATAGATGGAAATTTATCAGCAAGGTACAGAAAGCATTTACTATCTCTGCTTAAAGCTGTCACGAATTGCTTCATTAAACCTAGTTTGATATGTAACGGTGGCAACAGTATTTTCGAGGGATCAACCAATGGAAGTGAAACAATGTTCTTTTTGCCAGGTATGAAGCTACTTCTGACTGGCCACTGCTTCCGAACCCAATGTTCAGTTCTTGCTCTGGAGTCCCACTCACACAAAAAGCAAGGATATTTTGTGTAGCCTGCTTGTTGGCCGAGCAATATTCCAATGACTTTGAAATCCCCGCACACAGACCACTCATAACGCTTGTACTGCACCTTTGCCAGCAGAAATTGAAGGTTTTCGTATGTCTCTTTCATAGTCACTGAATGTGCTATTGGAATAGACGGATGGACGTTAGTGTTGTGTAATAAAACACCTTTTAAGCTGGATTTGCTGGAATCTATGAAAAGTCTCCATTCTTCTGAATTGTAAGTGATGCTGTATAATTTCATGACTGCCGGAATGTCTCGACAATATACCAAACCACCTTCCTCTGCAAACAGCGGAACTAATTCTGCCTCTCGGTGTCTGTACCAGGAAAATCTCGTATTCGTACTCAATAAATTTTTTTCATGCAGTCGCGATCCTAACAATTCTGCTGCGTCTTTAGGTAAATTAAGATCACGCACCAAATCATTAAGTTCATGCTGTGTCAAGGGCAAGGGCACTCTGGTTTCAGCCACACTGTCTGGTTGGTACGTCTCATCATGTGTATCACTGTCTGATCCTGTCTCGGTTGAGGGAATGATGTTGGACGGGGATGGCACAGGTATGGATTCACTATGCGGCACTGGTCTCATAGCAGATGCAAGATTCGGATACACAATGTTACACTTGCTTGTCTTGGTATGTCCCACGATCTGTACTGTGCAGAAGTAGCAGTCATCACCGTGATTTCGTGGTTCACGCCACACCATGGGTACACCAAACGGCATTGATTCACGTTTCCCACTTTTCCAATTCCTCAACCCCTCCACACATGCACGACACACTTTATGAGGAGCCCACACTTTGTCCTGATCGCCTAGTTTCACCCCGAAGTATTGCAAATAGGCATTTCTTACGAAAGGCGTAATATTTTGCCTTTGCTTTATTGTCGTATAACAGCCACATATATAGCAAAATAAGTCTGGATGGTTGACGCAACCACGTGAAGCCATTGCACACACAAATTCACACACTACGGACCGGACACATAGGTACAGCAATGCACCTGGCACCAGAACCTGCCTTCTACTGACAAGTGCATGGAAGAGCAGGAGTGGTGCCACCTGGGACCTTCTTGAAAGCGGGTTCGTTGGGGTTGATGAGTCATACTAATGTGCAATCTATCATTTTCCGCTTTTGTGAATGTGGTAACTCTAGCCGTGATAAGATTCGGTACTATTGTTGTAACAATCAGCGATATATTTGTTTCTTTTTACACATTAATTCCAACAAGGTGTCGATCATGTCATTTTTGTATATGGTTGGTATGACTATGTGAGGTACTCGTATGAGTTTTGTTTACCAGCGTAGGGTTACTAACAGTGTTGCCAGCGTGGCCGGAATTTCAAAGAAATGACATTTTTTAAACACATTTTTTATTTTCTTCTTCTCCTTTTCCGAATAGGGGGGGGCAGGGGTACCAAACATACCTCGTTGCATTCCCCGTTCTAGTAGCTTTCCAACAAGGGATCGTTCATGTCTCTGCAAAAGTTAGGAGGGACGCCAGGGACGACAACATCAAGGTGTTAATTTCCTGGCCGGCGTCTAAAGGTGACAATAATACGCTTTTTTCAATTTTGACATTTTCGTGATTTGTGAAAAAACCTGACGTGATACGACATTTTGAAGGTCATTTTCGGAATCTGTGGACAAAATCGATTCGGATACACCTTTTTGTTTCAAAACAACAGAAAAAAGTTGAAAAATTGCATATCAGTGTTATCAGTTAAATATTCAGCCATTGTGTAATAAGACTTATGTACAAAGAAATTGAACAGTCTTCTCTTAAATATATTAACATTGCTTATACCTTTCGTGTCTAGCGGAACTTTATTGTATAAGCGTGTACAGTTCATATATACGGTTTTTGAAAAGAAGAGGAATTTTGCTGTGTAACATATACATTTTTTTGTTGCCTAGTATTATATAAATGAACACTGTTACAACGAATTAATAGTTATTTTTTTTTTACATATAAAATAGACCTGTACATATATAGACATGGTAAAGTCAGCAGTTTTTGATTCCTGAACGCATCTTTACAGGATGTACATCTACGTAAACCAAAAATTAACGTAATTGCTCTCTTTTGTAGACGGAATAGCGTTATAACCTTCGTTGAGGAACCCCAAAAAATCACTCCATAGTTTAATGAGTAAAATTTTGCAAAGTACAACGATAAAAGTGACTAACAGTATTACATAATCTGTAGAGCGCAAAGCATACTGAACTTAGTTTACTAATTTGTTTATATGTTCATCCCATTGGAAATTATCTTGAATTAATACTCCTAAAAATTTGACTGAGGATGAGATGATAATTGTTCCTGAATCAAGGATAGCTAAGGGAGAGAGCAGGCTTTGTTTTTTTAGATGAAAATTAAGAATAGTTGTTTTTCATAATTTAGGTTCAATTCGTTTGCTGACAACCATGTTACAAGGTTGTCAAAAGTAGATTTCAAATTTTCGTTTAATTCCTTCATAGAGTTACCTGACACAAGTATATTTACATCATCAGCATATAGTACACCGAAACTAGGTTGTATACATTACAATAGATCATTGATGTATAGTGAAAAAAGTATAGGTCCCAATATGGAGCCTTGGGGGACACCTTTACTAACTTTTTTGACAGTAAAAAACGATGTACCTAAGTTATTTTGAATACGTTTTTTGATTTGTACTGCTTGCAATCTATTAGTAAGATATGATTTAACCCAATCGTAAGAAATGCCTCTAATTTTGAAAGTAATATTTGATGATCAACAGGGTCTAAAGCCTTTGAGAGGTCAGCAAAAAGCCCAACGACATAATATCCTTTATTTAATCTAGCCATAGTATTCGTAAGAAAATCAAAACGGGCTGCATCCATTGATTTATTTTTCTGAAAACCATGTTGGCGATTAGATATGATATTACAAGAATATAAGAAATTATTTAAGCGCGATAGCATCAAAGATTCAAAATTTTTTGAAAATGTTGACAAAATAGAAATAGGGCGATAGTTTTTTGGATCATACATATCACCTTTTTTATAAATAGGGATGCGCTTAGCAAAATTTAACTTATTGGGAAACACCTGTTTCAAAAGATACATTGATAAAATGACAGAGTACTTTTATGATGTGAGGAGCACATATTTTAATAACCTTACTTGGAACATCATCAATTCCTGATGAACTTGAGACCGATAATTACTTATTGTGTGTGATACTTCCTCCTCAGTATCTGGGGTCAGAAACATAGTTTGGTCATTAAATTTAATCGTATTAATTTTTGTGTGGGTGGTTTTATTAGGTGACGACTGTGTAGTCACTTGAAAATGATTACTAAATGTATTTGCAATGTCCTTTGGGGCAGTACATATCTTATTATCTACACACAAATAATCTATGGTATTTACTTTCTTTTGGTCACTACTCTCGTTTATGACATCCCACATAGCTCTTGTTTAGTTCTTGGACCTAGAAATATACGTATTGTTATAAGAAAATTTAACTGCTTTTATTACCATTCCATACACTTTTCTGTACTTCTTGATATAGTTTACGACATCCGAAGAAATTTGATGTTTAGCTTTTAGCAGCTTGTTATAGCGAAACAAAATCAACTTCGAGGTAAGTATTCTTTTGGTAATTCAATTAACATTGGTTTTGTTTCTTACTATTCTAGGTTTTACCGGAAAATAGATATTAAAATAGTACAAGAAAGTTTCAAGAAATTGTTGATACTTTTGATCAACTGTACCAGTCTTATATGTACTGTCCAATAATTCTGTCGATAAATTACCACAAAAATTTTCCATGTTTTTGCGCGAGAAATTCCTAGACTGCACCGTATATATCTGATTATTCTTATCAATTTTTCATGAAATTTAAAAGTACGGTAAGCTGTATAGCATCGTGGTCAGAAAATCCTAATTTTTTTTACAAATAATTTCTGATAACCAAACGATTTGGGTAGTATAAATTGATCTAGAGCGGATTTGTCTTGCCGGGTGGGTACATTGACTATTGCCTCTGATCCGTAAATTGTACTAAGATTCTGGAGCGAGTTGAGAATTTGAGCATTCGGTGCTCTTGCAGCGTGAAGTTGGCAGGAACATCTTTGAAATGGACTTAGAGCGTTTATATTGAAAGCTCAAATTCTGAGAGTTAGTTTTTCTGAAAGGTCCAATTGTACTCAAATTCTGGAGCGAGTTTGAGAATTTGAGCTTTTGGTGGTCCTGTCAACTTCACGCACCCACTTTTTTCTTTCTTCTTTCTTCTTTGCGGTTTTATAAGGCTATGTGAAGTAGGTAGATTTTATACGAAATATTATTGATATGTTTAGAATAGTTTAAAGTTATACAACTCAATTAAATTTTAACTAAAATCAAAAAAGGTGAATACTGGGATGATAACAGAAAACTAAATTTCATTAGATTACCAAATACTTGTTGCCAGTGTTTGCATTTTTTTGCCGCCACCTTGAAATGCCTACGATCACGTGCTGAAGTAATACAAATCGGTAATTGAGACCGCCCTTCTAGTTTTAGCACGCCTTTCTATGGCCATTTTCTTTCCTGCTGCCATCTTGAAATTCCTATGACCACGTACCACAGTAACCGGACCCATCCCGCCCCCTCCAATGAGAAGGTCGCAGAAGAACCCCCATTTTTGCACTTTTCGAACATTCCCTTTGGCGCCCGCTGAGGTCAGCGACCCCATGAAATTATAAGCCTATAACCTGTAGGTGACTAAGAAGAGTAATTGTGTAAAGAATCACTCGATGCGGTTCTCCCGTTTAGAATAGTAGCGCGATCATACTTCGCCACTTTCCCGTTGCCCTCCATTTTCTTTTGGCCACCATCTTGAAATGAAATGGTGCCACTGACAACTTTTGCCGTTCCGGTTCTGTTGTCTGTGTTACTAACTTAGAGTGTGTGCAAAAGCGCATCAATCTATCTCGTGCCCTTCGGGTAGCACAGACACACACACACACACACACACACACACCTACACACACACACACACACACACACACACACACACACACACACACACACACACACACAGAGATAGAGAGAAAATTAATATTCGTAGTTCGAGTATACCCGAAATTTCTGTAATCATTAAATTTTCAAAATACCCGAAATTTTGATAATATTGGAACTTTTAAATACTCGAAACTTCGATAATATTCGAACTTTAGATAATATTCGAAACTACGATAATACCCGAAACTTGAACGGTTTCGACTAACCGATGACAACTCGATAAATTTTCACACCCGAAGTTCGATAGGTCCCCAGCCTTATCGAACACCCCCTGACGTATTTTATGCATCTCCTTTATAAATCACCTGCTTTCTTGCAAAAGCATTAGTTAAGTAGGTACTGACAGAACACTCACTTGGACACAACGAAACTAACTTGTATCGCGCGCTCGAAATTTGCAGTGAGGTTGCCATCTTACACACTCGACTACTGGCTTGTTACGTTACGTATAGTCTATGTTACATTCTCTGTAAATAAAGCTTGCAAGTCAACGTTAGCAAGCTCCTACCATCGTTTAGTGAATAGATTGTCTGCTTGCTGATTAATAAACCATGGTTCGACTCCCGACAGGGGCAAATTTTTTCCTTCAAAATACGCGCTCTCATATTTCTATTATTAATATAATGATTCTTTGCATTTTTTCGAGATTAGGTTATTAAGTAGATTAGACTAGATTTTTATTGCGTGTCGGCGACGACATATACGTTATATTGGATGGATAGGGTTGCCAACTTAAAATTGTCTGCAAACTGCACATTTCGATTTCAGTTTGGAAATCGGATATGCACTAAGAATTATTACTGCACTCACTTCTCTATTATCTCAAACACAACTTGAGTTAAAGCGACAGGTGAAATTCAAGTGTCCGTGGTGCTTGAGCAATGTAATGCATGGGTGAGTCAAAAGTTTTGTAATAATCTGGTCAAGTTACAACGAAAACCACTTAATATTAAAAATAGAAACCATTTGTTGCACAATCTGAAGCCACCTTCGGCCAGTTATTCGATCGCACGCCGAAAGTTTTCCTTCGGGACGAAAAACTTGTGCACGCGAGCTTCCACTTCTTCGTTGTCTCTATTGAAACAAGTAATAATCAAATGAGACGAAGTCCGGACTATAAGCTGGGTGTGGCAAACAATTCGATTCACTCAAATTCTTGTAGTTTATTCTAGGCCGTTGGAGCCTATGAGGTTTTGCGTTCTGTTCCTGCACAAGCACTTGCTTTCTGTTGATCAATACCAGGTTTTGCACCAGAACATCATAAGCCATTTTTAACTATTAAGAGTAGGTTGGCATTGATAATTCGACTGACCGTAACGCACTCGTGATGCATTATCATCTCATAATTCTACCAAACGCAGAGCAGCATCGTTTATTCGAAACGCCCCGGTTAGGCAACATGTTCCGGCACAAGGGGTTCGTTGGAATTTCTTGCATACATCCACTTGCACCTTGCTTAGCTGGGGTTCATGAGGCACAATTCTGCAGCTCCGGATACTCTTGGCGAGGTCGTGGAAGTGGCGAATCACGCTGGACTGTAAGGTAACAAACTCACCTTCTACTTTACGAGTGCGGGTCAGATTTACATGCATGATAAAGCACACTGCTTCAGAATCCTACCTTACCTTGGCTGATCGTCGAGGTTCTTGTAATCAAAGCAAGGTTTCTTGAGCCATCTGGTTGCCGTGCTCTGATGAACTGCATCTACACCGTTTGCACTAAAAATGTTTGGTGTAGCTTTCGCAGAATTATCGTCGAGTTTGAAGTCGTACAGTTTCCGAATTAGAACATGTATGTTTAATCTTTTCCTGTTTCTTAACGCTTGGAATTGTACTACATTTTACAGCGCCAATTACCATGAAAGTTATTTGTTCCAACGGGAACCTTTGTTGATCCATCTAGTTTCCATTCAATAGGGCAATATAGGGATGGATGCCCATTCAGTTGAGGTAGCCAAAGGTTTTTTGTCGCAGTTGTAGCAAAATGTGAAAGAAACTTTGTAGGAATTTACTTCTAGTAATAGTTTGTTGTACATCTGTGTTTCATTCAAATTTGGCTACTGATGCAAGAAATACAAGCATTGGGAGTTTCACCCATATGGCAATTTATTCGCAAATTACCCCATATAATACGTCTACCTCCATTAAATTAATGGCTAAAAATAAAAATATGACACAGACAAAATTAATACTCACTAATGTAATTCTGAATGTCTTATAAATAATGAAAATTTCTACGTCAGAAACTAAAATAATTAGTGAATGAGAAAAGTACAAGTAGTTGTTTTTGTCCAAAATAGTAAGAAATGTAACTAATCCTTACAAAGTATTATATTGCAGCTAAGGTTACAGCACAGCGCGAAGGAGTAAGTTATTGAAAACTGTTTTTACCAGAGTCAAAATAAGTTAAATTCGCATTTTCGTATTAATAGTGTTTAAAATTCTGAGTCTTAATATATTTAAATTTCTAAAACTCAATATTTAAATTTTAACTTAATTCCAATTTTAGGTAATATGTCTCAAAACCGGGCATTAGACTTTCAGTTTGAACTTGTAACGGGACAATTGTCCTGAGAAAGGACTGCCCGGTTCAAAACCGGACCGTTGGCAATCGTAGGTACGGAATTTTATGTATGTCAATTTTACAATTAATATACAAATATTATGGCATTAGGTATTGAGCACACAACAATAAAAATGAACGTAACAATAAGATATGATAGCGTATGTATAACAGACATGACAATGATACATACAATACTCATAAAATTTATAGTTGGGGACCATAGTACAATACAATAACATTTGATTTTAATACGATTCTATGTAATTCCAGCAATAACATCATAATACATAATAAATTAAACTAAAATCGATTTCGTTATATATGTACACTCATGCTCAAAAATTTTTTCGCGTGTCTTTATTTGACAGTTTTTTACAAATAATATTTTTCTCCTTGGATTCTGGCGTTCACTTGATTGTTTTGCTTGTAAAGTAGGTAAAAACGAATATTTCCTGAAATTTTGTCACAAAATTATTGATAAATAATTAAACTAGAAACAAAAAATGAAATATTGGGAAATTGTCGAAAAAATTCTAAGTCAAAAAGTCAGAAATTTGGCAACATAGGGAAATTTAGAGGAAAAGAAGGGAAATTGTTTTTGCTCACCGAAACAGTCCATATCTCTAGTACTATCTGAAACTGAAAATAGGGAAATGCTCACTCAAATGAAACATTAGCACTAATTTGAGTTGTTATTGTTTTGAATGTAATTAGATTAATTACAAGTATGATTGCAGCACTAACCTAATATGATAGTTGGTAGGGGAATTTCCAAAAACGGATAGTTGTTCATACCGATTACTGCGAGAAATAGAGGAAACTTCCTGGAATCACCGAAAAGTCTTTTTTTTTTGCCTGTTCTACAAAAACAAAAAGTTCTGGGTACAGATGCACAACACGAAAGCGTAATTATAATTAATTTAAGAGGACTTGTAAAATCTCTAGACTTTAATAAATTAGAACTTCTCTGAGAATATGAGGAGTCCAATAGTCTGTTCGTGCTTAGTATGCACTACTCTCCAACTAAAACTCTTTGTTGCTTGCCATTCAGTATACTTAGCTAACATCACTTCAGTAACTCTTTTGAACATCTGACAAAATCCATGCCGAGGCGAACCGCACAGTCATCGAGGCAAAAGGAGGACGTTAATCTCACTAGGTGGACGCGTCAATTCATTTGGCACTTCAATGTATACTTTTTTCTTTGGTAAAAAAACAACAACTAAATATTCACTTTCACGACGTGCAATATTTCTTTTAACCGAAACTATTTCAGATTCGTGATATGAACTTTAGTTTGTAAAGAAATCTAATTTTAAAAGAAAGATTTCGACAACATTGTAGAGCTTTGCTGGTAAGTAATGTATTCGAGTAAGATATGAGCTTTTAGAACTTGGGAATAAATCAAGAGTAGGAGGATACAATGAAGTTGAGATAGTAATTGTTACTTTTGCGTTTTCAATAACTTGCATTCAATGAATCTGTGCCGGCCGGGTAGCCGTGCTGTCTACGGCGGTAGGCCAACGACTCGAACGTCCTAAGTTCGAGTCAAGGCAGGAGCATGGGTGTGGATTATAATGGCCAATGGGCGAATCATGACGGACAGGAGTACACTGGCCCATATAAAAATAAAACTTTACCAAAAAACGTTTACCATCAATCAACCTAAACTTCAGAAATATATCAAGGCCTAGCAAACGTAATTTAATCGTAGTCTGTAATGCCTGTGAATATTTTTTATTAAATAAATACGTTTAGGGCTGCCGCCGTCTTGGTTTTCGATATGACAGTATTCTAGATTTTTAAAATCAACTCTTTTTTCTATTCTTGAATAGAATTCAGCGCCATATGGAATCATTAAATAAGAAAATTCTACCAAAAATAGGCGTTTTGGTGCTGCAGCTATCTTGGATTTCAGAATGTAAGCCATCATCTTATATTTCATATGTAAAATGTTTTCAAATTTAGAATCCTATTCATAACGTTTCAGAGAATAGAGATCTTAACTTGAAGGGAAACGGGATGCTATTTCATCATACGTCCTTTTAGTTTCCCTGATATTGAATTTTGGACTTTTCCTCTGAAAATCAAGCTGAATTTCCTTCGGAAAATACAAATGAAGGGTAAGGGTGGAAAAAGAGGAAGGTCCATTTTCGGTCTTCTTCGGGTTCTGAGTTTTCCCTATTGGTGAAACATCCTAGTGTTGAACAGAATATTCCTTTCGTGCTGAAACGTAGAACTGTCCATACAAAAAGCGGCAAAAGGATTGGCGAACCATTGTGTCTTACGAGATTTTCTACATTAAAACAGCTTTTCTCGGAAAAACATTATTGTGACATTCCTTGTTTTTCCCCTTCCCCTTGAAACATGAAATTTACGAAAACTGGACTTCTATTGAACTTTTATTGTGAAATTATCTCAGAAATATCCATACCCTCATTCTCAGTACAAGTTGAGTGGAAATTCGCGCCCACTGAGAATACCATGTTATTCCTTGGCTAATTCTAAATAAGATTACTCTCTGCAAAATGTTTTTTGGATACTCACACCCAAACATCCAGATGGCAAAAATTCAGATCGTAACCAAACTTGGCATATCGATAAATTATGGTATCTAACAAATGCCCTACAATATATTTTATAGAACCTACCATTCAGAAGGAAATGAGAAAATGATAATTAATGAGCGAAATCTGACGTACAAAGTAGTAAAGCATTACTATAAATATTCGTTCAAGTAGTTCTGATGGAGCAAGAGGTAGAGAGTTAGACATGGCCAGGCCAGGACTTAAATCTCGGACGTTTCCTACCGTAAGGCTCTACATTTTGTTCCACCAGAGCTGCTGGACGAAACGTTTATCATAATGCTTCTACTACTCTCCGCACGTCAGATCTCTCTCATTAATTATCATTTACGCCTTTCCTACTGGAGGGCAAGTTCTAGAAGAACTGTAGGGTTTTTGTTAGATACTTTATCGATATACGGAGTTTGGTTACGATCTGAATTTTCAAAATCTGGATGTTTTGGTGTAAGTTAATTGAAGTGAATAATTGGTGGTTGGTAACAATGTAAAGCGTATAAAACAGCTAAGGTCTAACAGCGAGACTTCTCCGACTACGTGACGTTTCCTTTTTTTATACCTTTTTTGCATCTTTTACAAAAAAAAAAGGTTACACCAGTGTTTCTAAACCTTTTTCATCCCACAACCCCCCGCGCCCCTTTACCATGCTTTCTACCCGGCAACCCACAATTATATTATTGTGTGTATATTTGCTTTTCATTAAAAAAATGACAGTTTATTTCCTATATTTTATAATAAATATCCTAATTATATTATCCAAAAACTATTAAAAAACTACATTATCTTTAGTAATGATAAAAACATCAAGCAAAATAAAATACTTTCTTTGAAATGAATTAGTTGAACCTACAAAATTCTCGTTAAATTTATATTTCCTCCTGTCCTCGCGACCGCCTTGCACACATATCGCGACCCCCAAGTTGAGAAACCCTGAGTTATACTCAGCATCCAATGGCCATCTCTACGTTGCTACATTTCATTTGATAATTGTGAATTAGAAAATACAAAATGAACACAGAAAACATCAGCGCCACTCCATCTGAGCTGGGATGCGCCGAATAGGCTCTCCTTTCTATATTCTAGACCTGCCGGCAGAATTCTTTTACAACGGAATGCTGATACTTTATACATAAATTCCAGATTTAAACGGTCGGAAAATGGCCGGAGCTCCAACCTTTTTCCGACCAGCAGAAAGTGGGCGGGGCTACGTTTATTTCGCGACCATCAAGATTAGATGATGCCGCGTTCTTTTCTCGACCATCAGCAAATGGACAGGGAGCCGCCTTTCTCCGACCTAAGGCAATGGACGAGGCTCCATCCTTTTCCCACCTTCAAGTGTTGGGGATGGTCGTGGTTTCACCTCTATGCCGGCAAGTCAGAGGCCGACGGCAGTCAACAAACGGTCCGACGACAAAACGCCGCTTGTGGCTGCACGCCGACCTTCCCCCAACCATTTTCCGGCTACTAGTTTGGGTTCTTCCTATCCCCTACACCGGCCCGACCATTTGCCGTCTTGGTCGATATTTGGTTTGCTGGGTAGTAGTAGTCTACCTGAGCCTTAGATGTCTGAAGGTCATAGAAAATCAATTGACTAGTAGTAGTAATAACAGCTGTAGCAGATCTGCACATGGGGGCGCAGCCCGGAAAGTCCGGCTACGATAAAGGAGGCGCAACCCCACAAAACTCACAAAGTTAGGGACCCCCCGGGAAGTGAGTATTGGTGACAGTCCTGATGACTGTTGTGAACATATTTTATTCACCCCAC